>CAUYQG010072021.1:0-27958 GCA_963574415.1 Tarsius wallacei | reverse complement strand
ACTCTGTCACCCAGGCTGGAGGGCAGTGGCCGCTCCCGGCCACCGCAGCCTCGACCTGCTGGGCTCCGGCGATCCTTCCGCCTCGGCCTTCCGAGTAGCTGGAACTACAGGCGCGCGCTACCACGCCCGGCTGATTTTTTTTTTTATTGTAGAGATGAGGCCTCGTCAAGTTGCCCAGGCGGGTCTGAACCCGCGGACTCAGGCAATTCACTCACCTCGGCCTCCCGAAGCGCGGGATTACAGGCTGAGTCACCGAGCCCAGCAATTTTGTGTTTTCTTAGGTCCTCCCTCGTATGTCCCAAGAAAGACAAAGGATTTTGAAATCAGAAAGAAAAAAATTATTTATGTTACAAATGGTAAAAAGGAGATGTTTACTGATTTCCTACTTAAGATAAAATGTAAATAAGAACACCAAATATCTTTGATTCCTTCTTCTAGTCCTGTCATCATCTTTATATATTATGGTATTTGGCCATTTCAATTACTTCTAAATAGCTAGGAATTGTGGAGGGTACCGTATAACGAAAATCCCATGCAACAGAAAAGTGTGGAGGTAAATGACACTGGCATCCCAAAATATGACAAATAAAAGTAATTTAACAATTCTGAGCTTGTTTAGATTTTTCTGTAAATTGTACTAATCTTTCTTGTTATATAGCACTTTTAAAATTTTCAGATATTCATACATTGCTGGATTTACCAAAACAAGAAGGTTACTTTTAACCGAATGAAATGCTTCCTGCCTATGCCCTGTGCCCCTTATCTATGTCCTTTACCTAACCATGATGTAGGACACACTTGTAACATTAGTGAACCCAACAGTGGTTTCCATAAAGGGAAGTGCAACTTTATTATACTGGCTAAGAAAACATTTGGCTGCAAACACGATTTGCAGGGAACACAACTGTTGAGAGGTTTACTGATCTCACACAAGAAGTCTGGGAGTCTGCAGTAGAGCATTGATATGATAGTTTAATAAATAACGCCCCTGGGAACCAGGGTTCTTTACAGCACTCAGTTCTGCCATACTTAACTGTAGTGTTTGTCTTTCTGGTACGTTGTCCCAGGCTTCCAAGCAGGGAGAAGACGGGTGGAAGGTAAAAGGAATTTCAGTTGAGTTTATCTCTGTTACATAGCTCTGTTTCCACCCCAAAGAATGAGCTTACATCTCATGAGCAAGAAATGGAACACATGTCCACACCTGGCTGCAAAGGCCTCTGAAGGTATTCCAGCACCTACAGCAAAAAAGCAAAGGAGAATTCCACTGGAGCACAGAAATAAAATATTACGCTTCTATTTATACTTATTTTTCAGAAAAACCCATTACGCTTTACTAATATATAATGCGTAGCTTGACTTCAGTGCCTCATTCGGCCATTGACAACTGAGTCCTGAGACACACACAGCACAAGAGACATCCTGAGGAGTAAGGATGAGGTCGGCAGTGTGGGCTCGGTGGCTCAACCTGTCATCCCGCGCCTTGGGAGGCTGAGGTGAGTGGATTGACTGAGCCCGCGGGTTCGAGACCCGCCTGGGCAAGCGAGACCTCATCTCTACAATAAATCAAAAAATCAGCCGGGTGTGGTAGCGCGCGCCTGTAATTCCGGCTACTCGGAAGGCTGAGGCGGAAGGATCGCAGGAGCCCAGCAGGTTGAGGCTGCGGTGGCCGGGAGTGGCCACTGCACTCCAGTCCGGGCGACGGAGTGAGACTCCAACTCAAAAAAAAAAACTGGCTGTTGGTGTTCAGATTTTTAAGAAACTGGGTTTTAGAGGGGTACAGTTAAGCAGATAGAGTTTTAATTTTTAAAATTCTCAGCAAATAGAGAAATGGTTTAAAATATTTCTACCAAGAAACCAAAGGTTGAAAATACTTATAATGGAAATGAAATCAAACAAGAATACAGCTGAAATTTTACTAATATGAGATCTCTTCAATATGCCAAAGTATACACTAATGACAATATTGTTAGATCTCATAAGAAGCCAGCAAAAATAATATAAATTATCAAGAATATTTGCAATAAGAAATTACATCTACTATCAATGAAAATGAACTTCACCAGAGATATCTTTCCTCTCTTGAGATATTATCTAATGAGCGTAGTACAAGTTTACAATTTAAAAATAAGGAGATGTATAAGTACATTAAATTAAATGTACACTTTGACCAAATAGCTAAGTATTTAAGTCAGTGTTTGTCTAAACACAACCCAGCTTTTATTATTACCATCTTAGATAAACTAGGATATAAGGGTAAATCTATTATAACTTTGTTTAAAAAAATAGTCAACATTTTAAAATCTGGCTTTAGAGTACAGGGAAGAGTAATTTCACAGAACTGTCGACTACAAGGCTATATCTGCAGATACTATATTGAACATCTTCTGTATTATAAAATATCAATTGTTGTGCATAATGATATTAACTAACTCTTGGGGGCATAAAATCTGGGAAAATGTTTTTAAGTTACATGATTTTCAAATAAACTTTGATTGAGGATTCATAGCTTTGGCAAATCTTAAAAATTCTTGGTCTTCAATGACCAAAAAAGGCAGGTGACAATAAATTATTTTGATCAATTCTGTTTTGGATTTTATACTTCATTTAAAGATCGTTTTGAGATTTAATTGGTCAAAACAAAATTTTTTATTCACTAGCACTTTCTTCATATGCTTGATCTCTTTCCTCCAATGAAGATGATTTATCATATGTATTATTGTACATGATTATATTACTGTCAATTGCTACAGTCGTGCTGTGTAACAATCACAGACCTCAGAGGTGTACAGTGATGACCGTTGTCACCTAATTCTGTGGGTCAGTGATTTAGGCCGGGGTCGGCCGGGGTCCCTCGCCTGCCTAGCAACTGGCTTCGGGGGCCTGAAAACGGCGAGTGTGGGCGGGAACAACTGGGCTGCGAGCTCTGCTTGGCGAGTGTCATCTCCAGCAGCCTCGCCCGGGAATGTTCTCACGGAGAAGGCAAGGAGCAGAGGAGGAAGTGGAAACGGAAGCACTTTTTAAGATCCAGCATCCCAGTGGCAAAGTCGCGTGGCCAAACTCATCATCAACGCGCAAATAAGGAGAATTTGCCTTTTTTTACTAAAACTGGAAAGTCGCATGGTAAGAAGATGTGGATACTAGGAGAGGTGAAGAATTGGGACTGCCAGTCCAACGGATCTGTGGTGACCCGCGAATGCAACGGATCTAAAAGCCTGCTCTCTGGCCACAGTCACATCCTTCCCCCTCATCTGGGGGACTGTGTACTAAGATCCCCAGAGGAAGCCTGAACTCGTGGAGAGCACCCAACTCTGGATACACTGTGTCTCTTCCATCCCTGCACGCTGCTGATACAGTGTAATTTACCAACGAGGCGCGGGCGGAGACGAACAAGCCTCCAAGAAACGAAGAATGCCGACCACACCCGGCCATCGCGGCGGGAACGTGGCCTCCCTCCCGCCTCTCAGAACACCGTCCTCTTCTCCCCCTTCCGCCCGTGGTCGGCCGACTGGGAGCCACGCCGGCTCCTCGGGACGCGCGGACGTGGCCGGGGAGGACGCGCCGCGAGGGCCCGAGACGGCGCTCGCTCGAAAGCCGCGAGCGGCCGCCTTCTGGGTTTCCGTTCGGCGTTCCCGGGCCGCCGTCGCCGCGGGGCTCCGAGGCTGCAGCGGCGCCGTGCCCGGCCTCGGCCGGCTGCCGCGGCCGGCGGCGCCCGCGCCCCCCGTCGCCCCCCGGTCGCCTTGACCTTGGGCGGGCGGGCCGGCCGGCCTCGCGGGGGAGCGCCGCGCGGGCGCCGTGCGGCTGCCTGCCGCCAGGCGGCGCCCCCGCCGCCCGCGGGCCGCCGCCGAGGCCGGAGCCGAAGCGGCCAAGGTGAAGGCCGTCCGCGGCGCCCCGGCGGCCCCGCCGCGCGCCCCCTGGCGGCTCCCGAGGGCGGCTCCGCGCCGCCGTGCCGCCGCGGCTCGCCCGACGGCCCGAAGCCCGGGGCCGGGCACTGGGGGCCGCGGTGGGCGGCGGCCGCCGGGCGCGCCAGTCGGAAGGGAGTGTGTCTCGTCACAGAATGCGCTCGTGCCCTCCCTCGTGTCGCTAAGGACGGCCGAGTGGCTCCTGCTCAGCTACCTGAAGGCTGCTAATGATGGTTTTGTGCCTACGGTTAACAGGCAAGCATCATGACGGCAACGTTTTTCTTTGTAGCAGTCATCACTCATGTACACTTCGATGGAATCCCGACAGAAAGCCCGGGCGATTTTATTGGGTACCATCTAGAGTGCTTACCTATACTTGAAAGTGAATGTTCAGCTGTTGACAATAAATCTAACGCGATGCCTTATGTTTATGGCTGGAATGATTAATGCAGACTCGATACAATGGTAGCCTATTTGATTACCCAGTACTTGTGTGCATAATTTGATGACATACCGCAAATGGATGCTGGTGTAGTTATTTGATTATTCAGCCACCCAAAAGCCAAATAGCTGAATACCAAGGCTAAGCTAAACTTTGGTGCTCCTTTATTTAGTCAAGACTATACAGAAACTAGGAGTTTGTGGCTTCACATTTTTTTTCCTGCTAAGGTGTTACATCAAAAAAAGTTGACACTGCATTAGAACGCTTTAGGCTGGCTCAGCCTAAAGATGAAATATTCTACTATTAAACATCTCGAATTTTTCTATTTGCATACGTTTGATTCAGGCAAATAAACTGCAATCTGAATTTTATTAGAGTACAAGTTTGTAATCTGAAACAAAAGAAATTATCACTAGGACACAAATATATACACTAACCACTTTTGAAAATTCAGTAGTAATTTCTTTACATGTGCATGCATACATATGCAAACACACACACACACATTCTGTGCACTGGCTTGCCCACCTCCATTCCACTCTGTTTCAAGCTAAAAAAAACATGCCTGTGTAATCTAATTTGCAACCAGAAACAAGGTGCAGGCCTGAGGGTACAACGGACCAGGTCTTGTAAGAGTTAGGCCACCTCCCACTTTTTTGCTACTCCTGCTGACTAGCAAAAACAAGGAGACAGGAGGCCTTTCTTCTGGGCTCTACGTCCACCTGCCAGATTCCCGTGTGCCAAGAGGTGGGTGCACCACCAACAGCAGCAGCAGCTTCTGGACGCTTTGTTCCTTATCACTGGGTCACAATTGCTAGGTAACTCCTCCAGCCTGCCAGATGTCAAGAAAGAACGGAGTGCTTCAAAAGAGATGGCTTACCTGGTGGTTGATTCCGTATAGTTTTCAGATTTTATTTCTGGAGGCCAAGCCTAGAACTCACTCCTTCAGCTCCCAATGATTGTGTAAGCATTTAATGCACTCTGTTAAATTCCTTCTTGCTTAAAATATCAACAGCAGTTCCATTTTCTTGACCATTACATTTGAAATAAGTTTATCATTTTCTTAGAGGATTTTAGCATAGTTTAAAAATATTTTTAAATATTTTAAGACTTTCATATATCTAATATATAACAAATACAACTTAAAAAAGAAAGGGAGGGTATCCAAATATCGCCAGATCATGAGAGCCTCCCTTTATGTATTAAAAGCACAACTTTCTTTGTGAATTAAATTGCTAACCTGAATCAACTTTATAGGAGGACAAGGTTAAAAGCAAGAGAAAAAAAATACAGTGAGGTAGCAGAAGAGAGAATTCCACACAATCCTCATGATTTATTTACAAACAGAGGTAGTAGGCAAAAGAGAGAAATGCAATAAATAAGAAAATGTAAAATAATTAAATCTAAGTTTGCAGACAGGAGTCAAAACCTTGGACCCAAACAAGGTGAGTAACTGGGATGTGACTGCCCAGGAACCTTGAAGGACTATCCGCTTGGTAAAATGGTGAACTAGAAGAAGTAATCCAACCATAAAATAAGAGACAAATGAACTGGGAAGTGGGAATATTCCCTGAGAATCCTACAGTCTGCCCAGATCTGAGGTTTGATAAGATGAGAAATCAACCAAATAGGTCAAGGTCCAGCAGAAGGAAGTGCAAATATTTCCTGGAGGGACACGATGTCATCCAGACCTTCAAGAGTCCCACAGATAAAGTCTAGCCCACATGAACACACACGCCAAAATCACAGAGCACACGAGGAAAAAAAAGGCAGCGTGCATGAGTTGCCAGCAAAAATAATAAATTCAACAAAGAACTGGAGTCCCACATCAGAGAATTCAAATATGTGTATTACCTAAAACAGAATTAAAATGATTCTAATCAGTAAAGTAAAAGCATAATTAATAAACCAGGTTCAGTACAGAATAAGAAGAAGTCCAAGTTGATTTTCAAAAGAATGAAATAGAACTTTGGATCGTGCTAGGAAGAGTATAGAACAATCTAGGTAATTTAAGCAGAAGGGGATAAATTTCATACCGTTAACTAGGTACTTAGAACATTATGAAAAGGGGGAAGGAGGAAGTCCTGGGCCCTGAGGGATGCCTCGCGGTATACTATGGAGATGTCCTACCAGGGAAGCCGCCACACTCATGTCTACAGTGGGAGTGCTAAACGCAAGACCACATACCACACCTGTAATTCAAGGATCAATACATCATACTTTCGCTTCGCCAAATACTTGACATCCGCAAGCGGGTGACCAGGTACTGGCTCAGGGAGTCCAGTCCCCAGCTTGATCACAATCATCTCCCTCTCTCTCCGTCCCCAGGAAACTGGAGAATAAACTAAGGAATATCACTCCAGAAATGACTTACGATTGCACAACCTCGTCAGCAGAAAATAAACAGGAAGGTGGACTCCACCTTGCCTTCACCGTTTAGGTTTCAGAGCCTTTTCGCCTTTCAAGTTTTGTGGAAGCCCATCTAACTGGTAAAGATCTAATTTTCACCCACAGGACTAAGGCCACATTAGTGACTGGATGTGGACTGGACTTGGTAAGAGGAGCAGGTGAAAACTGAGAAATAAATTCCTACATTCTCTTCCCAACTCCCACTCAAGGCTCAAGCTTTATCATCTGGGGAAGAATAAAGCAAGTGGTCTCTGGAGAATGCCCATATAGCTGAGAACCTAGGAAGCATTCTAAAAACAGGAGGATTAAATGAGTATTAGTGAATGCTGAGATTTCTAGTTGCTTTCCCCCACCCTGTTCCATAGCACAGCCAGCCAGACATTAATCATCCAAGAAGACTATCTTAGTCATCTGTGAGAAACATAAGCAGCCTAGAAGAAAAGATCTAATGATACAGACATTAGGAGTTCCCTCAGCAACGGCTAGCCAGATCACCCTGCATGAAACTCATGGTTGACAAATCTTACACAAGCTATCAGTACTTCCAATCATATTTTTAGTCCCAAACTCTTAAACAGATAAAAGCAACTTTAAGAGACACTGTACAGTACAAGGACATCTTTGGAAGTTCTATCGTGAACACCTTTAAGATGATATTTTATCCAAGAAAAAAATGAACAAGGACAGTAGGCTATAGGAAGAAACATTTGGAGAACAAAAAGAACTCAAGAGATAAAAGAAAATTAGCAGAAATGACAAATCAGCAAATGAAGTGAGCCCCACAGTTAGTTGCCTTAGCTTCCTGCCTGAAGAATTTCCAGGGGGCGGCACTGGAAGGGGGAAGCCAGAGAGGGCCGAGCCGTGAACTGAAGAAACGAGCTGAGAGTCTGGAGGCACCAAGGTAGCCAGAGATCGGAGGGAAGAGTTCTAGAGAGAATCGCACAGGCAGCTGCAAAAGTCTGCAGACAACTCCCGTCAAGTCCTCCGTTGAGTATGGCCGAGTACAGCCATGCAAGGAAATTACACAACGCTGAGAAAAGAGCCGTCTGAAAGAGAGAGAGCACTCTGCAGGCCCACACAGGATCAGAAACGTTTCATGTCATGACCAGCCAGAACAGAAAACCTCACAAATTATGGGGTCTATAATTAAGTACTCAGAAGAATTTTGCCTCAGTCGTGGAGCTACCTTAGGTGGGCTTACAATGAAAATTATAACCTCACAGATACAAGAAGCTTCACAAATCTCCAGTGCAATAAAGAAAACTATACCAAGGAATATCATAATCAGAGCTCTTTTTAAAACCAGTCATACAGAGCCAGTCATGGTGGTTCATGCCTGCAATCCCAGCACTTTGAGACTGAGGCAAGAGGATTACTTGAGCCCAGGAGTTCTAAACCAGCCGAGGCATCATAGCGAGACCTTGTCTCCACAAAAAAATCAAAAAAATTAGTCTGGCTTGGTAGTGCATCTTGTAGTCCCAGCTACTCAGAAGGCTGAGGTGGAAGGATCACTTGAGTCCAGGAACTGGAGGCTGTGATGAGCTGTAATTGTGGCCTGGAAGACAGAGTGAGACCCCAACTCAAAAGAAAAAAAAAACACACACAGTGAAAAGAGAAACGCCCTTCCCCCAACAAAAAGACAAATTACTTAGAAGAAAAGCAAGCAAAAACAACAATAGACTTTATTTTGTAAGCAATGCAAAATAAAAAGCCAGAAGACATCTTCAAAGAAAGAAAAGGGGCAAAAGCCTGTTAACCTAAAATTCTGTACCCAGTAAAAACATCTTCAAAGATCAAGCCCCCCTACCAAAAAAACGCATAAAAAGAGGGGGGGGGGGAGTCACATGGTGAAAATAGAAAATAATTAGAAGATTGGTAGATTTAAACCATATCAATAATCTTGGCAAATATAAATGATCTAAAAATATAATTAAAAGGCAGAGTTTATAAGATGGCATGAAAAAGCAAAACTCAACTATCTGTTTTATACCAAAACAAAACAAAGCATAATATTTTTCATGTAAGATACAAATAGGTAAAAAGTAAAAGAATGAGGGGAAAAACACTAGTCTAACAATAATCAAAAGAAAAGAGTAATAGCTATCAACAGAAAAACTGGTTGTCAGAGCAAAACGTTTATCAGAAGATCATTTCAAAATGATAAAGGATCAATTCATCATAATGTAATATTCCTAAATATGAATGAATCTTCAAAATACATACAGCAAAAACTGATAAAACTGCAAGAAAAAAAGACAATCCACAACAATTATAAAGATTTGAATGCTCTTCTCTCAATAATTGGCCAAATACACAGAAAAATAAGGACACAAGACTTGAACAAAAGTAACTAAAGGAACCTAATTGACACGTACACAAAAGTCCACACAACAGCAAAACACATTCCATTCAAGTGCACATGGAATACAGATTGCCCCTGATTTAACAATGGCTCAACTTACGATTTTTTTACCTCACAGTGGGGCAAAAGCAGCACGTATTCAGTAAAACCCATACCTTGAATTTTCAATTTTGATGTTTTCTTGGGCTGGCAATAGGCAGGATGACACTCTTACATGAAATACTTGACATATTATTGTAAGATAGGCTCTGTGCTAGATTATTTTGCCCAACAGCTGGCTAATGTACGTGTCTTGGGCATGCTTAAGGTAGCCTACTAAACTGTGATGATTAGTAGTTTAGGTGTATTCCATGCATTTTCAACTCACCGTATTTCAACTTACAATGGGCTTATCTGGACATAACCCCGCCATAAGTCAAGGAGCATCTGCATTTACTATGGTAGATCATATTTGGGGCCATAAACATCCCAAAATTTATTTTTAAAGATTCTATAGCATAATAATTCGGTCTTTGTCCCAAGTTCCTAGGTATGGAGTTCCTAAAAGTCATATAATGTCCCAAACAATAGGAGTGTCTTTGTTCTTCATGGTGGGCCCTGACAGAGTATACATGGTGAAAATAGAAAATAATTAGAAGATTGGTAGATTTAAACCATATGATGTGACCCATGGTGGGTCCCTAGATAGCTAACGCTAATAGCTTAGAAGGGAGGTATCCCACATCAGAAAAACGAACCACATGATTAGGTGTTCAGACTTTGAGCCAGCCTGCTACCCTAGAAGAGAAGGGAAGTTGGGGATTATGTTCCATCACACAGTAAAGACTTGCGAAGTCTGACAATTATGTTCATGAACTCGTCCCAGAAAAAGTGCTACATACCTACCTCCCTGTTGAATACCATCACTACCATCACTTTCGAAGCACTCCCCTTGGGAAGCTATGCACCAACACCAGTGCCTAGCCCACCCATCAAAGCAATTTTTGGAACTCTTTTTCTGTCATGGCCATCAGAGTTGTCCTCAGGAGAATGCTAGAGTTTGAATTAGAGCCACAAACAAACATTAAATTTGTGAAACCTGGCAAGAGTGGAAATGAAATCAGGGACATGTTAGTCCAAGTTTATGAGCATAATGTCATGAAGAAATTGGCACTGTACAAACGTATTAAACGTCTTTTTGAGGAGACAGAAAGTATCCCTGATGAGGAGAGGTCAGGATGACCAGTACTGAGGAGAACTGATGAAAATTCGTTGAATTGTGCATCAAAATCATCAGCTGATTGTGAGAAGCATAGCAGACCAAATAAACACCGACAGACAAACAGGAAATCTTACCTGAAAATCTTGGCATGACAAAGGCGTGTGCAAAAAATGGTCGCGAAGGAGTTCTTGCATTGTGACAACGCACCACTTCGCACAGCCCTTTCTGTGAAGGAATTTTTAGTAAACAACTGTATTGATACATCCTCCCTATTCACTTGATCTGGCCCCAAATGACTATTTTTCTTTATCCAAAGATAAAGGAAATATTGAAAGGATGACATACAGGACATCAAAGTTAATACAATTATACCTCTAATGGCTATTTCAGAAAAAGAGTTCCAAAATTGCTTTGATGGGTGGACAAAGTGCCAGCATCGGTGCATAGCTTCCCCAGAGAAATACTTCAATGACCATAGTGATATTCAGCAATGAGGTGTGTACCTTTTTCTAGAGTGAGTTCATGAACTTAATTGCCAGCTCTCATAATAAATCATGCCTGCCAGTGAAACCCCAAGAAAAACTCTGAACTTCTATTTATTGAATATGCTTTATCTCTTGACATAGCTAAACAGCCACATAGTTGCTGCTTACTCATTAGCATGTCCATTTATGTTTAAGCTCTTTTCTATATATAGATTTCAAAATAGAAAAGTTTAATATTGAAAAGAATCCAGATTTGATGGAAGACAAAATCTGCAGATTTAGAAACTAAATCCCATCATGATAAATCTATAGCTAGACATAATAAAAATTGCAGATATCCAAAGATAAGAGAATATCTTTAAAAAGTCCAAGAGAAGTCAGTTCTCTATCCAGTTCTAAAAACATAATCTCAGAAAGTAAAAAGAGTTCTCCCTAGTAGGACTGTCTGAGACACACACACAAAAGGCAAGTCTCCTCCATACACTGCCAAAAAAGATAAACATCCGGGCAAACCTAAACAAGCACTGAATGTATAAAATTCGAATAATACCCAATTTGGAGACTCAATAAAGACCTAGAGGAATTTAATTAGAATTAATATATTTCAGCGTAGTTTGGAAGTTTATCACTTTTAAAAAGATGTTTAAGCATGTTAAATTTTTAAGGATAATCAAAAGTACTTGTAACAGAATATCCACAGTCCAAATCAGTAGCAGGAAAATGTGAGTGGAAAACCCAATCCAAAAAGAAGACAGGAGGAGATATAAAGGTGGGGAAGAAGCATAGCACAGAAAAAAGAAAGTCAGAACAAGGGGGCAGAAATAGATCCAAACAGACTTGCTTTGGCACAGTACTCTGCAGCCCTTCGTGCTGGCATGTCTCCTCTAAGAGGACATGGCCAATCTGGCACGGACGTCCGCTCTCAGAGGACACAGAGATTGTGGTGATAATAGAGAACAGATTTATGCCAGTACACGTTTTTCAAAAATGCCTGTCTCCTTGAAGTTTTCCATTCAAGTTGCATGAAGAAGCAAAGAGATGGAATATATACTGCGACATATGCAACAACAACAACAAAAAAAGAGCTAGAGACAAAACTTTAGGACAACAGTTAAGTGGGGGGGACGGAAACTTACACAATGGCATTCAATCTGGATACTTTAATGGGGCTCAAGTGTGCCAAGGGGTTTGTGCCACCCCTCCCAGAGAAGCTGCAAATGCAAAGAACATCTGAAGGAAAGCATTCACAACTTAGGTCCTTTGTCTTCTCACAGATTAAAATTATGCCACACACGCTAGGAAACAAATCACAGTGGTACACAACGATTATAATCAGTTTAGACTTAAAATAATGAAATTATCTAACATAAAATATTTGAGTTACAAAATAGAAATGGACACACAAGGGACTGTAATGAATAAACAGGAAGATTTCCAAAAGCATCAAATGAAAAAATACAACTACTGGAATTAACACCATCATCAATGTTTTTTATTCTTGTTGGGAAAAGATACAGGATACAAAGGATTTCTCCACTACAACTTCCTGTGAGTCTTAAACCATCTAATAATTTAATTTTTTTTTAAATTGATGTCTTAAATAGCAAATGAGATGCTGCCAGAAAATAAATTAGTAAACAGAGGTGACGAAATTGCCCAAAATGCATAAAAAGGATGAAAAATATGAACAACTAAGAGACATAAGGGATAGAGTAAGAAAATCTATCATTTGCGCAGAATCCTAAAAGACTAGAGGAAAAATATTTGACGAGCTAGTGGCTGAGAATCTTACAGAACTAACATGAATTGAAAAACACAGAAAGCCAGCATACGCCAAGAATAAAGAGAAATTCCCACTTGCAAACATTATAGTAAACCTGCAGAACACCAAAGAAAGAAGAGGCAATCATAAAAGCAGACAGAAATAAAAATAACCTAGAAAGCTGATTCTGATTCTGAGGTCCCCAAAAGGTAAAGACGAACTTAAAGGCACACAACAAGTAGAACGGTGGCATATCCCCTACGTTCTTAACACAGAAAATGTACTTTTGACTGCTATTTACTTTCTCTTAGTTGGCCAGAACCATTTACTTTCTTACCTATTTTCCTTAAAATCCTTCTAGCTGTCCAAGTTCTTGAAATCATTACAAGGAATTGATTTTAATTTTAATGAGTTTACAAACACGATACACTCCTTTTATACGTTTGACTACCTTACTGGAATACTACGTGTAGAAAATACTACAGTCCTTGATCTAGAACACTACATATTTGCATGGTAAATAACTTCTGATATTTTTGCTAAGTTATTTTTTGATACCTTCAAACTACTATTTAAAATTCCTTGGTGATTAGCAAGTTTTCAAATTCCAAGGAATCTAAAATTAAAATTTCTGACCAGGAGGGAAGTATTTTTAAGGTTTTCTGTTTTGTTTTGTTTTGAGTCAAGAGTCTCACTCCATCACCCAGGCTGGAGTGCAGTGGTTACTGCACGGCGACTGCAACCCGACCTGCTGGACTCAGGCTATCCTTCCACTCCAGCCTTCCAAGTAGCTGGAACTACAGGCGCTGACTACCATGTCCAGCTAACTTTTGGATCTATTGTACAGACAAGGTCTCACCGAGTTGCCCAGGCTGGTCTGGAACCCCAGGACTCAGGTAATCCTCTCGCCTTAGCCTCCCAAAGTGCTGGGATTACGGGTATGAGCTCCTGCAGCAAACCATGAAGCTACTCTTTATTCATATTTGTGTACTTTCTTTTTAAAGTCTTTTATTCAGATTATATTTGCAAAGACTATAAATTTGAGACTAGACTCCCCACATCAGTGCTAAAGGGTTTGTTGATGTGTTCTAGAAACATCTTCTTTGGCTTGCAAATCTTAAGATGTCTACAATATTATGTCCAATTTTTAGTCCGGCAGGCAGAAAGGGAAGACAATGACAATGCAAGAAAGGAAACTCACCGATTCAGTGTGTATCTGTGGTAGTTGTGACATCCTTCATTTCGTTTCCAAATGTGAGGAAAATACAAAAATATCTGATGCATTACTTTTAGACCCTACACACTGGCTAGGAAATGTACTTCTCCCATTATCTAGAATTCTTATAGGCCCATCACCTGGCATTTTCTGGTGTCCAACTTTCCCTTAATCTGTATGGAGAGTTCCTTCTACCACTGTTCTCTATAACATATACACTCCTCTCACTCCCAATTTCCCACCCTGGCCCGGACCAAACAGTTCATTCACTCAATGTTCACCCTTTGTGTGCCAAGTCTTATGGTGGATTCTAGGTGTGTGAAGCAGCAGTAATTGAATGTATATTGAACATACGTTGCTTTGTTATTTGAAAGCCAACATACTAAGCACAGTGTGGTACTTCAGTCGAAGACACCTGTATCTGTAACAGGTGAGTGGGCAACAGAATCTCCTATTCAGCTGCTTCTTAACAGGCTTTCTTGAGATGTTCTGCATTTCACAGAAGCATAACTGGTCTTTCCTACAGCACAGCAATGATTTGGCTATTTTTAATATAGAAGCATATATATATATATATCTACTCCCCTCAATTTACAAAACATGTATTCGTGTTGATCATGATATTCTTTTTATTGAAAAGCAATATAAAATAGTTTTAGAAATAAGAGGAAGACAATATTTTACATTATTTCTTCTTATAAATATCTGTATGCTTTGTGCCAGAATGTACTTCCCATGGCTATTCTGCTTTATCTGCAACCCTTTACGCCGGATGTCGACATCACTGAGGCTCTATCAGTGTTTCACTCAGGAGAGTCTAACAAACTGCTACACGGTGTACAATGGTGCGTCCCTTGCTTATTTATGTACCATGTGAAAATCTGATCCTGTTCTCCTCCACTCAGCCAACAGTTCCTTTTGTACCTCTTCTGGCAGTTCATAGAAAACCTGAGGATCAATGTCAGAAGGAAAAGTAATTTTCTCCTCAACAGAATCATGCTCTGTGTTTTCTGTAAGTCCTTCAAGATGAGAGACTGTTGCTACTGCTTGCTTATCGCTATCTGTAGTGCGGTTTTTAGAGAAAAGTTGCTCACTCTGCAAATTTGGAAATGAATGGAAAACAGTGACAGCAGGGTTTGTATTTGGAAAGTGGAGTCCTTGAGGATCTTTAGGTCCTTGACTCACTTGTTCATCTTTTAATCTGTTATCTAAATAACATGAATAATCCTTTCGGCTAGACAGGTGAGAGGAACTACTGCTATTCAAGCCTGACGTTCCTGGTTCACAAGGAGATACTGATGATACCTGTCTGCTATTGCATAACCGATCTCTAGGACTTATGGGACTATCTTGCATTTGTTTTGTAGAAAAGAAAGATAAGACTCCTCTAGAGGCATGCAATGGACAACTCAAACTTCCTTTTCCTTGAAATTTTTCTCTAGGTTTCCCATAAAGAATTTCTTCTTGAATATCTACTGGAAGCTGCTTAAAAACTTCTTGGTCAACACCCTCAGGAAGTGGAGAGAGTGGGGATTCATTACTGTCTTTTCCTTTAGATAGGCGTGTAGGATCTAGTGGAGACTCCCCGGTTCTTGTATTTTCAATCCCTCCACCTGGCAGAACATCCCAGTGTGTTTCTTTGTCTTTGAAAAAGTCTTCCAGATGAGTGTCTTTCATTTTCTAGAACGCGAGGATAACAGAATAATTGAGATATCTGATAATCTTCTAAAAATCCATGCTACTGACATGGGTCTGTAGCTATGATCGGAAAACATGTTGCTATCCAACTCAACAACTTCAATCCTTTGTGGCCAGTTCTAACTAACTAGGGATCCGCCCAACTAGCCACACTATTGTGTCCATCTTCACTTCCTATTCCAGGAAGAGGTTTCCTTCTCAGATAGCACTAAGCCAGAGACAAGTATGCATTTAGAGACTGGGAAGATCTTAACAATTGTGTGTTCTCTCAATACATGTTTTCTCTTTTTTTTTTGAGTCAGAGTCTCACTCTGTTGCCCAGGTTGGAGTGCAATGGCACACTCACGGTAACTGCAGCCTCACCCTGCTGGGCTCAGGTGATCCTTCTGCCTCAGCTTTCCAAGTAGCTGGAACCACAGGCGTGCACCACCACGCCCAGCTAATTTTTCGATTTATTGTAGAGACGAGGTCTTCCCAAGTTGCCCAGGCTAGTCTCGAACCTGTGGACCCAGGCAATCCTCTTGCCTCTGCCTCCCAAAATGCTGGGATTACAGACTCACCCACTGTGCCCAGCTTATCTTCTTAGATCACAGGATATTTAAGGCCAGAAATCATAATATGATAGGTACTGTAAACAAGTTAATCACCTAAACAGCATCACAATATATTTAAGACCAGCAACTGTAAGAGGTACTGTAATGACAGGTGTTATAAACAAATAACTCATTCAAACATCACCAAGAAGAATCTCTAAACTACATGAGTTAAACACAAACTTAGATTTGTAACTTAACCACACAAATCCAGTAAGAGTATACTTAGAAAAACTGAACAAAAAAGAGTGTACTTACAAAACTGCGCTTGCCAGAGCGTGAAGTTGTTGATGATGGTTTTAAGTAATAATCAATAGGCCCTTTCTTAGTGGTATTCAGTGCTTTAAGGTTGCAGAAGCACACACTTAGAAGGGTCAGGTGAAATGGCATCTTCACATTCACCATGTTTCGAAAAAGTTTCATAAGTATATCAACCATTGGGGTCATCACATCATAATTTCCTAGATAAAACGTTTAAGAGACAATATCCGAACATATAATATCATAATTAATATTAAGAGCTGAACATAACTTGCATTGCTGAGATTGAGAAGTTAAAATCTGAAATAAATATCACTGGGCATCTTGACATTATATACCAATCTAGGACACTTCAATCTTAACACTAAATGACAACTAGGTTAAAAGTTTTCAAAAGACTTGAAATTTGTGACTCCTGATTGTGGTACAATGATATGGCCAGAAAATCCTCTCCCCGAAAAACTGCTATAAAACTGAACAAAATTATCAAAAACAACCATTTTGGGAATCTGGAAATGAACTAAATGCAAACACAGTGAGAAGGACTGACTTACAAGAAGCCGCTGGAGGTAGGTGAGAGTCGCGGACACAGCAGCCTCACTGGCCAGAACTGCTCAGATGCCCCCTACATAGCTCAGCTTTATAGCAGGTCTGGCAAGATGAGGCTGGACACAAAAGCTGGCAGCCTCACGTGCCACGGGGACAGATCTGATTTGAGGCAGAGGGCAAAAGCCCCCAACTCAGCAGCGTTACTAGTAAAATGAGCAAACTCAGTAGGAAACCAGTGGGGAAATTCCACAGCTCTGCTAGCCTGCAGTTTTAGTCATGGTTAGGGAAGTGAAAGATCAGGGGATCAGCCAGCGACGTAATCAGAAGATCTGGAAATAAGAGAGCCTTAGGGGGACTCCATACGATCCCCCATGACCACAACTGACTGAGAGGCTACATGCATAAGGAGGAGAAGCCAGAGAAGGCCCAAGCTCTCTACAAGTTCCTGACTGAAATGGCTACAGGCACGCCAGGGAGATTCCAGAGAACCCAGCGGAAAATAAAAGTCCAGGCAGACTTAAAAATAGCCTCAATGCTTCAAGTGCTCTCCAACTCGTGCACCTATCTGCAGGCAGGGCGTGAAGGACTTTCTGGCTCCAGCGTTTGAGCAAAATCTTTAATCCATCACTGGCTAATCACTAAACTACACAGGCAACTTCCTGGGATGTCAAAATAAAAAATTAAAATCTCAATAAAGAAAGAGAACCAAACTTAGGAGCAAAAGCCAAACAGAAATTCTGGAGTTAAAAAGTACAGTAACCAAAACAATCACTAGACGGGCAAGCACCGTTTTGGGATAACAGATGAATCAGAGAACTCAAACAGAGGTCAACAGAAGTAAGTCACTCTGAAAAGAAAGACACGAAAGAAGACTGGAGAGAAATGAACAGCCCAACACAGATCTAAGGGGCAGTACCCAGCACACCAACATGGGCAACAAGAACTCTACAAGGAGAAGAGAGGATAACAGGGGGGAAAGAATACTACAGCAACAAGAACCGAAACTCCCCAAGTTTCACTTAAAAAACCCATTAATTTGTAGAATCAAGAAGCTCAACGAACCCTAGGTAGGAGAAACACAAAAAGATTCCACACTTGGACATGTCAAAGCTGCTGGAAGACAAACACTGAAAGACAAATGATTCACTGCATAAAGAAATAGAACAGTACAACTGTGGCTGCGAACAACGGATTGTCTCTCAGCTCCAAACTCACCCTTCTGGACTTGCCCTGCAATAAATTAAGTAAAATTTAAAAAAATGAACGTGACGTTAAGCTTTGTCAGAAGCAAGCACTGGAGGAGTGCTGGGGGAGGAAGGTGCCTCTCTTCCTGGTTTCAATGTTCTGCCATTTACTTTGCTTGCTCCTGCCGCATGGTCTCTCTTTGCAGCACGTGTGTGGGGACGTCTAGCAGTGCTCCTGTCACACCACACAAATGTGGCATGCCTCAGCAATCTGCAGCCCCTGGCCTAGTGACCACCTTACTATGGCCTTACCAATTCGAATGCTGAATGCTCCAGGCCAGTACTATAAACCACACCCTCACTCCCTCTACCTGCCCCCAAGAGTGACTTGGCTGAAGCCCCAGCATTGTTTCTGACAGCCCATCCTGTAAAGGCAGCATGCCCTTCACCTTTGTCCTGGCAGCAGAATGCAGACTCCTTCAGCACAACCGCCCACCAGCCTCAGCTCGCCTGCATCCTAGAGGGCTCTTTCCGGAAGCTTCCCAGTACAGACAACACGCATCCCAGCTCATGCGCCACCCTGCCAGCGAGTAGGACCCAACTTCCTGACTCCTGCTTGCCCACACGAGCCTCAGCCCAGCCGCGGTCAGAGGGTGGTCTTTCCACCCGTTCACTACGGGCCAGCTCCAGGCCAGGTGACTCGCTGGATTTCTTCACCACCCAGCGTTCTGCAACCACACCTCCTCCTTCGGGAAAAGGGCTTCCCCTTTCAAATGTGTCCCTTCTCGGGTCATTCCCTCAGTCCTAGGATCACCTTAGAGATCTCTTTATACCTTTCCAGTCACTCCCCTGTCACAGTTTAATAATTCTTTTTTGTTTGTTTGTGTTTGTCTGTTTTTTTTGAGTTGGAGTCGCCCAGACTGGAGTGCAGCGGCCGCTCCCGGCCCCCGCAGCCTCGACCCGCTGGGCTCCGGCGATCCTTCCGCCCGGCTGATTTTTTGACTTATTGTAGAGATGAGGGCTCGCCAAGTTGCCCGGGCGGGTCTCGAACCCGCGGGCCCGGGCAATTCACTCACCTCGACCTCCCAAAGCGCTGGGATTACAGGCTGAGGAGGGGCCCTGCTTAGCTTCCCAGCCCCGGGCGCATTTTGCGCACGCGCTCCATGGTGCGCCCTGGCTTAATAATTCTTTATTTGAAACTTTGTTCAAATTCCTGTGTGGTTATCTCTTCTACTCCGAAGGAGACGATAAAACTATTGGCAGCTAACTCCTCATCAGAAATAAAGGACACCAAACGACAGTAGGATGATATATTCACGGTACGGAAAGAAAACGTCAAGAACTGTACATCCAGCCTGTCTGCCATCCATAAGTGCTGTTTTGGTGGCATGTCCCACAGATTTTCATCAGGTTAGTTGTTTGAGACCATTGCTCAATGCTTTTTTCCAAGCACAAATGGAACATTCTCCAGTATAGATGACATGCTAGGCAATGAAACCAGTTTCAATAAATTTAAAAGGACTGAAATTACTCACAGTAGAATCTCTGGTCAACATGAAATTAACAACAAAAAAAGTTTAGGAAATCATCCAATATTTGGAAATTAAATAACAAATTTCTATGTTTGTGGGTCAAAAAAGAAGTCATTAGGGATATTAGAAACTACTTTGACCTTAATGAAAAATAACACAAGAAAATTTATGGAATGCAGCTAAAGCACTGATTAAAAAGAGATAGGTAACTTTAAAATCCAATTATTAGAAAAAAGATATAAAATACATACTCTAAGTGTTCTTAAGTTACTAGGGGAAAAGGTAAATTAAACTTAAACTAATCAGAAATAAGAAAATAATAAAAATCAGAGCAGCAATAAAATAGAAAGTGGAAAAACAGCAGCGAAATCAATGACACTGAAAGATCTTGGAAGAAATCAACCAAACTGATCCTTGCTAGAATGACAAAGAAAAAAGAATACACAAACTACCAACATCACAAATAAAAGAGAAGGCATCACTACAGACTCTAGACAAATTAAAAGGATTAAAGGGAATAATAACAATTTCCTGCCAACAAATTAGGCAGCTTGGATGAAATGTAGAAATTCATAGAAAACACAAATTACCAAAACTGATTCAAAGTAAACAGAAAACCTGAACAGACCTCTAATAAGTAAAAGAAACCAAATTACTATTTTAAAATTTTTCCATGAACAAAAATCTAAGAGTACAAATAGCCAAAACAATGCAAAAAAGAACAAACCTGGAGAACTTACACTAATTTCAAAACTTATAATAATCAAACCAGGGTGAAATTGGTACAAAAACATATGAATCAATGGAATAAGAAAATCAAGAAATAAACTCAACATTTATGGTCAATTAATTTGACAAAGATGCCATGGCAATTTAATGGGTAAAGAGCAGTCTTCAACCAATGTTGCTGGAACTATTGGACACCCACATGCAAAAGGAAGAACAATACCCAACCTTACACATAAAAAATTAACTCAAAATGGACCTAAGTAACCATAAAGCGTAAAATAATAAAACTTCCAAAATACACAGGGGAAAGTATCTGTGACTTCTGAGTCAGGCAGAGTTTTTAGATATGACCCCAAAATCACTATCCATAAAAGAAAAATCATAATACCACCACACAGCACTAGAAACAGTATAACAAAAAAGACTGACAATATCATAGATTGGTAAGGATATGAAGAACCAGAACCCTCATACACTGCTAGTGAGAATGTGACTGTTTCACCAGCTTTAAAAAAACTTTCGGCAGTTTCTCATATGGGTCATCTGATCATATAATCCAGCAATCATCCAATATTTGGAAATTAACAAATTTCTATGTTTATGGGTCAAAAAAGAAGTCACTAGGGATATTAACCAATCTAACCAAGTTAGATGAAAGTATATACCCCTTCAGTCAATGACTTGCACATAAATGCTCACAGCACTATTTTTCATAATAGCCCTAAAATAAAACCAATCTAAATGCTCATAAAGAATTCATTTCACGTTACATAATTATCATAGTTTTTTTCTCTTTGAACTTGAGAAACATTCTTAAATGGGTCTTTACTTTTATTACCTATTGAAAAACAAAAATTTTTCAAGTGAAAAATTCCTGACAGAATCAAAGTATTTAATTGCTCACTAACTATCTCCATTTTCGGAGTATATTTCCAACTCAGTTTGTTTCTTTAAGCGTTCATCCTGTTTATGACTTAGAAACCTGCTAACTCTTAGAAAACTAGTCCATACCTGTCCCTAACTTCTGAATTACATGGGATGGAATAGGGCACTGACGACTCTCACGACTATAGTGCTTCTCAGATGAATACCGACGGAGTGTTAATCTTACTGTATGGGGCTTCCTTTCATCTTGGCATACTCTAAAAATAAAGAGAAAGTGAAAACAGGGAATTAGAAAAAAGTATTTCCTAAAGACTTTTTAAATGGTATAACATCATATTTATTTAAAGTTACTAGATTTGGTAACAATCATATATACAGTAGGTAACTAAACAGTAGGCAATAAAGGTACCTGAATACCCAAATAAATATCACAAAGTCTATGCACTAAAGCTCCAAAATTTTAAATGTAAGGCTCTTAAGTCTCACTCAGAATTAAGCGCACCAGCAATCAAAAACAGAAACAACACATTAATCATAACGAGCTGTTTTATAATCCAAATCTAAAACATAACTAAAAGCAAAAAATTAAAATCAGCAGAAAATTTAAGAAACTGAGAGAATCATTCACTTACCAAAGCAAGTAAGTAAAAAATAAAAGAAAATTATTTACAACTCTCTTCCAGCTGGGAACAGTGGCTCATGCCTGTAGTCCCGCTACTCAGCAGGCTAAGGCAGAAGGATCACCTGAGCCCAAATGTTTGCCTGGGCAACAGAAAGGGATCCCAACTCAAAAAAAAAAAAAAAGATTTTTTTTTAAACAAAATAAGATTACAAGAAGAAATAAATTCTTTTACACAATGATAACACTTTTTTTTAAGAGCGCTCTCCAAATAAAAGAGAGCCAATAATATTATCATTATTTGATGGCATATTAGAACTAAACCTTGAAAGATCAATCATGTACTATAAGTACATGCATCTTACAAAGAGTTCCATCCAAATGGTCTTGGTTTTGGTGTTGAAAAAAAAGTTTCCTAAAAAATTAACTTAAAAAGTAGAAAATTTAATTACTAGAAAAAATAAATGTCATTAAAGGATAACACTTGCCTTTGTATATGTATAGCAACACATAAAGAACCAGATCACAAACATAAAATGCAAACATAGTATATTGTTAAACATATTCAATTTGAAGATTTTGAAATGGAAAAAATAGTTTTGTAGCAAATAATTTTTTTCTGTCTGTTCCTTCTTAATCACAAAACCTTTTGATGGCTGCTTAACTAGGACAATAATATGTCTTAAATGGTTTCTGTAAACATGTTACTAGTTTAAATTATCTTCCAGTTAAACTTGTTCTATTAATTATGCAATTCAAAGGGCATGAAATGCTAATTAAGACACACTAGAAAACGGCTGTATTGTAAGCAATCTCAAACAAATGCCCAGAGGATGAATTAAAAATTATATGGTTCCATATTTCTTAAATACCTATAGTATTAATCATCATATACTCTAGAGAAAAAAAACAGAATCATACATACACACACACTCCTGTAATTTATTTTTTGCTGTCACTTAGTATTATATTCCAGTCATTGAAATAAGGGGCCATGGTATAGTGGAAAGGGAACCAGCAAGCAACCTAGTCTCACTTCAAGTAAGAGAACCTGTAAAACCCACTTCTGTGGTTTCTCTATGGGAAAAACCGTCTCTAATGGCCAGGCATTTCAGAGTAGACGTCTCTGCGGCTGAAGCACAGCAGACGAACCAGTTTCACGAGCACACTCACAGGCCCAGCCTGAGTCATACAGCCAGCCCCAGTGGTGTGCAGCCTGCAGTGAGCTGCAGGGCTCTCCTCAAGACAGGAGAAAAGCACGCTGCATGTGAGAGCAAAGTTGTCAGACATTTCACTTCAACAGTTTTCTGAGACTTAGAGCCATCCAAAAGCCACTTTATCGACATATAGATAGTCCTGCCCGAAGCATTAAAGCAGCACACCTGCTCTGAACTGTTAGATCCCGACACCTCAATTTGAGAAATTCCTAACAAATGGGAGTCCAGAGATAATACTCTTCTGTGCAGTACTGAGAAACACACTTAACAAGGGCTGATAAAGGGCATCACAAAACCACATTTCTTGTTCAGTTTATGTCACACTGTTCACATATTTACAGTCCCAGCTGCCGTCTTCATGAATTTACAGATCAGAATCCCTGCTCACACCTGCAATCACTCATACTGCTTGCTCACACACGGCCCCGCTGGCCACTCCTTCCTCTGATGCCATGTTACCTCACACAGCCTGAGGCAAAAGATAGCCAGGTTCTTCTGCTTCCTCCATCACTGGTACTTTAATAATTTCATCTCCTCAACCTTCACAAATTTATATACCTGTTCCTACATAAGGAGTTTTAGAACTGTGGCAGAATTATTCCTCTCTGCGTTTTTTTCTTCTTACTGAGACGCAAGTAACTATTTGGTTGAAGGTAAAGGCTCTGCAATTACCACAGGGAAAAATTAAACTTCTTCCTCCTCACCTAAGGACCAGAATAGGTCTAGGAGTATTAGAGATGTCCATAAAAGCTGACTAGGTAACTATCTGTGGCCTAAGAGTCATAGTATAACTACAGTGTTACCAGAATTAAGCCAATGGAAGTCGATAGATTAAACTTAGTTAAGAGCACCTATTAATATCTTCACAATAGTTTACAATGCATTTACTCTCCAGTTAATCCTGTAAGTCCCAAGACAGAACATCAAATATTCCTTCCATGTTCTGCATATAGAATGAATTTACAGGATGACTTGGCAAAATGCGTTGAAAATCACCTGCTCAAGAGACTGGCGAGAAGTTCTTCAATCTTTTTCTTAGCTTCAACTTCTGATGAACACTTTTTAAAGGAATCTTCCTCACTAAAAGACTATCAAAGAAGCATAAATAAGGATTAATGTATGTTCAAATAAGTACAACCAATTATTATCAGTGTATATGCCAAAT
This sequence comes from Tarsius wallacei, assembly GCA_963574415.1. Lineage (NCBI taxonomy): Eukaryota > Metazoa > Chordata > Mammalia > Primates > Tarsiidae > Tarsius > Tarsius wallacei. Next base: position 3,750 of record CAUYQG010072021.1, on the reverse strand, counting down.
ACATCTTCAACACATTCTTTACTAACTTACCTCTTGTGCTTAGTTTGAGTCATTTAGCTCATTTTTATAACTGTTTTTTATCTGCAAGTTATCGTCCTCCACTCGAAAGTGCACTAGAAGTCAAGAAAACTATAAACCTTTTTTGTATGATTACAGTGAGACTCTTAATCCCCTAGAACTTAAATCTGAGCTTACCCGTGAAGTTATTTAACCTTTCTAAAGTACAGTAACCTCACCTTAAAAACAGAAGAGAAAGCAAGAAAAGAAGACAGGAATGAAGAAATGAACAGTAAGCACTATCTACTCCAAAGGTTTGTTGTGAAGACGAAACGGACTAATGTATATAAAGCATGTGTAAGTGCTTGTCCGATAAAAGAAAAAAATCAGTCAATGGTACCTGAGTGACTATGTATTTCCTCATTTGCTAGATCATCGGACTACTCCGAAAACAAGATTGTTGAAAGATTAGATAGTCCAGGCCGGCCTCGGTGGCTCAGCCTGTAATCCCGCGCTTTGGGAGGCCGAGGTGAGTGGATTGCCTGAGCCCGCGGGTTCAAGACCTGCCTGGGCAACTTGGCGAGACCTCATTTCTACAATAAATCAAAAAATTAGCCAGGCGTAGCAGTGTGCGCCTGTAGTTCCAGCTCCTTGGAAGGCTGAGGCGGAAGGATCGCTGGAGCCCAGCAGGGAGCGGCCACTGCACTCCAGGCAGAGCAGCAGAGTGAGACTCCAACTCCAAAAAAAAAAAAGTTAGATAGTCTAAAGGGATCATATACTACCCTAACAAGCAAATGAGAATAATAAGAGCATAGTACCAAAACTAAAAATCTTTATCTCAATGTGATAACCGGCACTTAATTAAAATAAATATCACCATGTACCTGAGGTGGTCCTGAGGGTATCACGGGAGAATTATCCTCTCCAAAACTGAGCATCAGGATACGCTGAGCAACTGAAATTCCTAATTCTTTTTCTAATATTTTGGAAGAAAAGGTTTGGAGATCATGCACACTATTGATACCCAGTGTTTCAAGACGTTTGGTTGTTTTATAGCCAATACCTAAACAAAAAGAAATGCATACAGTGTTAAAACGGCTCTTCTCCTAAAATAAAGCTAAGTAAAATATTATAAATAGACCAAGTATATCTTTAAGCTCTATAAGTAATGCAGTAATCCCCCCTCATCCACAGGGGATACATTTCAAGACCCTCTGTGGATGCCTGAAACCATGGATAGTACTAAAACATATATATATATGGCACTTGGTTTTTTTCCATTACATACAAACCTAGGATAAAGTTTAATTTCTAAATCAGGCACATTAAGAGATCAACAATAACTAATAACAGACTATCATAACTATAACAATATACTGTAACAAAGTTATGTGAATGTGCTCTCTCACTCTCTCTCTCTCTCAAAATATCTTAATATTTTCCTGCCACAGGTGACCATGGGTATCTAAAACCATTATACTACTTGTATAATACAAAGAATATAAAGGCAGCCAATAAATGCTGTCTTGCTAAAATGAAATTTTTACTACCTGTCATATATTTATACATATTTATATACTTACCACCTGTTATACTTCCTGCAGGGTTATTCAGGAATCATGATTATTATTAATGCAAAAAAGACTGTCACTAGAGCAATTAAAATTAACATGTGCTTATCAGTAACCTAACTGATTCCTATATACACCACACATTTATCCACAAGTCATATCTAAGAGTATTTTACCATTCAGAATACAACTAAGAGCAAGAAAATAAACAAAAAAGTCTTCTTACCAGCAAAACTTCTATCACAAAGTTCTTACACTAAAATTCAGTCATACTATTCATAGGAGAAAAAAGGCTACTTAGTGTCTCTTTATTCCTTTCATTTTTAAAGAAATAATAATAATAATAATAATTTTACAGCTATCCGGTTTTCTTGCACAGTAAAAACAGTAAGTCAGAGGACATGGGTGTGTAGAGGGAATTATTAATATTAGAGTGACAGATATTTTCACAGAATAAAAGAAGGTTGACAATTTAGCAATAAAGAAAAAGTCTGTTAAAAAAAAAGAGATACAAGCAATCCAAAGTAAAGCCAAGTAAGAGTGTTTTGTATCAGTATACAGTCTCCAATTTATTATAATCTGAAATTGTTCTCCAAAAAGCAGAACCAGAGTGATCCAAAAAAATTTCAAATTATACTATAATAAAGAAGGCAAGGCACTTTGGAAACACATAAAAATGGGTTAAAAATGTGAAATTATTACATCTAAAGGATTAAGTTCCAGTTGTCTTAGAAATTCACACCCACAGAATTCTTTATAATATAGTATTCCCCTACAATACCATAGAAATGAAGTTTAACATATTCATTAGTGATGGTCTATAAAAATTTTAGATATTTGATCTTCAAAGATGCAAACCTGCAATGCACAGTATAAGAATATGAACAAGTGACTGGAAATAAAGCATCATAACTTTTATGGTCATATTCTAATTATATAAAAGTATGTGAAACTAGAAAAGTACTTTCACATATTTCCTAACACAGATTTGCTCCAGAAAACACTGAGGTTTTTTTTGTTTTCTCCAAGAACCAAGTGTATATACAAGTCTAAGAATTATTTATCGGTATCTATAAATATATCTAAGAATGAATTAGACTGTAGCTGGGCACAGTGGCTCATGCCTGTAATCCTGGAATTTTGGGAGGTCAAGGAGGGAGGGCTGCTTGAGCCCAGGAGTTTGAGACCAGCCTAGGCCACATAGCGAGACCTCATCACTACAAAAAAAAAAAAATTAGCAGGGCGTGGTGGAGCATGCCTGTAATCTCAGCTACTCGGGAGGCTGAGGTGGGAAAATCATCTGCGCCCAGAAGTTCAAGACTGCAGTGAGCTGTAATCGTGCCACTGCCCTCCATCTGGGTGACAGAGTGAGATCCTCAACTCAAAAAAATATATATAAATTAATTACACTGTATCTATAATTTTTAAAATTAAAGAAACGTAATAAAACCAATATATACTTCTCAAATACATTTGTCTTACCAGGTATGTTCTTTATGTGGCTCAAACTATGAATAAGAGCTTGGCAACTTTCAGGTAATAAGACTGTTTGCTGATTTGGTTTAAAGACGCCGGAAACTAATTTTGCCAATAGTTTATTAGAAGCCACACCAGCACAGCCAGTGAGTCCCAACTGATTAAACATGGCTTCCCGCATCTCTGCTGCAATCTGAGATCCAACAAGTAGTCTGATGTGCAAGATGTCACGCAAGTTGATAGCTATGAAAACAGAAAACACCGTTGAAAGTCACAACAAAGTTTTCTTTTTACAAGAGGGTTTTAAAAAGGCACAGGGCTCAGTTCACATCCAAACTCTGCCACCGCCACCACTACCATAGTTCCCACCACCATCGCCACCTGCTGTGTCTGGATGTTAGTCCCTTCCAAAGCTCTTGCTGAAATTTGATTCCCAATGATGGGGGAGGGGCCTTCCAGAAGAGATTAGTGCCCCCCTTGGGGGTGAGCGAGCGCTCACTCTATCGACTCCCAGGACAGCCGGTTGTCAAAGGAAGCCTGGCATGGCCCCGGCTCTTGCTTGCTCTGGCCGTGGGATCTCTGCACACAGCAGGTCCCCCTGGCCTTCCACCATGAGTGGAAGCAGCCTCAGCCTTCGCCAGATGCAATGCCCAAACCTGACCTTTCCAGCCATCGGAATCACGAGCCACCTAAACCTCTTTTCTTT
>CAUYQG010072019.1:0-11788 GCA_963574415.1 Tarsius wallacei | reverse complement strand
TTTACAGCCGGGCTCGGTGGCTCAGCCTGTAATCCCGCACCTTTGGGAGGCTGAGGTGAGTGAACTGCCTGAGCCCGCGGGTTCGAGACCCGCCTGGGCAAGCAAGACCTCATCTCTACAATAAATCAAAAAATTAGCCGGACGTGGTAGCGTGCGCCTGTAGTTCCAGCTACTTGGAAGGCTGAGGCGGAAGGATCGCCGGAGCCCAGCAGGTCGAGGCTGCGGTGGCCGGGAGCAGCCACCAGCCACTCACCAGTCTGGGTGACAGAGTGAGACTCCAACTCAAAAAAAACAAAAAAACAAACAAACAAAAAAACGTGTTTACTAGAACATTTAGGAAACATTAATAATCAAAAAAGAAACAATTGAAAATTATCCACGATGCCATCACCCAGAGATAATGGTACTGAATCCTCCAGATTGCTACCAACATAGAGAGCATAATATTTTGAAACTTTTTTTTGTTTTTTGGTAACAGCTTTATTGAAATGATTTACATACCAAACAATTCATCCATTTAAAGTGCATAATTCCATTCCATAGAAAACTTTATTTAAACTTAATATATTGTGTACTTTTTTCCATTTCAATAGTTATAATTCTACAGCACCACTTTTTATTTACTTAAGTGTGTAACACTCCATGAATTTGTGTGTCATCTTTGTGCAGGGGTGATGCTGACCTTCTCCGTATTGTTCCAATTTTAGCATATGTGCTGCTGAAGCAAGTACCACAGCATTATTTTAAATGGTGGCATGGCATTCCTATATATGTATCATTGTCTAAATGATTCTCTCTCTCCTTTTTTCACATAAAAGTTGTTTCCACCCTTTTCATTATCATAAAAATGCTTTGGCAAGCATCCTCAGAGATTAAATCTTTGTTGACATCCCTCATTGTTGGAATTGCTGAGATAAAAATATATGAACATTTTCAAGATTTTTAATACATATCACATGCACTAGTGAACATATGTTTACACCCATATCTCAAACAAGTTGTCCCAGTGAATGTATACTCCCACGAGTGTATGATGACATTTTGCCATTACACTTTGGCTCTTTACCTTTTTCTTCCAAGGGTCCCTATCTGACTGGGGATACAGGGAGGTTATAACTGATTTCAGGCCCATCAAACCCCTAGATGCACCATAGTAGTAAGTCTGGCCAAAAGAACGTACTGGTTTTTTTAAGGAACCAAAGATCCGTAGAAAGATTACACAGGAAGGGCACCAGGGAGACCTGGAGTTCAGGTTTGGTGGATGTTTTGAGGCAGGTTGCCTTCTGTGACCTGTGATTAGAAAGGAAGATGGATGCCGAAGGGAAAACAGGGGCCTGAAAGCCCTGATGAGTCACCCATTGCAACTTTGCTAGGGCTGGCCTTGGAGCTATGGGAGTCCTGCCAATGTTAGTCTCACGGCTACTTTGGGAATGGATTCCAGCTGATGGGAAAATGAACTGCTTTTTTCTACTGGGTGTTCAGCAAATGATTTCTATTTCCATTTAGACCACTCATAGACCTGACAATTCCACCCAAGAGAAAAAGTCAGTACCAGCCTCAATTAGACCAACAGACGCTCATTCAGTGCATTTGTTTCCGAAGACATTTAAAACTTGCTGAACCATGGTATAAAGAAACCACTTACCAAAGAGACTATTCTCTGCCATTTTATGAGATTGGTAAGTAAGACCAACTATTCTTAACTCTCCAAGATTCACCTTGCCTGGGTCACACATCAACATCCCCTATGGGCTTGCCATCTCAGGGAGCATGTTTGGGACCAAAGTGGGGGCATAGATAATCGTGTGTAGGGGGGTGTTGGAAGAATTTAGAAGACTACCCATGTTTTCTCCCTTCCTAGCTACCTGTATATGAGACTTTATAAGTGAAAATACATAAATGGTCTTGTTAAGAAGCAGTTTCAAGCCTACCCACCCCCCTTTTTTTCTTTTAAATTAGAGGCAAGGTCTCACTGTGTGGCCCAGGCTGGTCTTGAACTCCCGGCCTAAAGTGATCCTCCTTCCCTCAGCCTCCCAAAGTGCTGGGATTACAGGTGTGAGCCACTGTACCTGGTTGACCACTCTTCACTGAGCACCTTGTCACATGACAAAATTATTATCATGCCTAAATATACTGTTGAGGAAACTTTTCTTATTTCTGATTTAAACTTTAAACAATTATTTGATATTTGAAGGCATGTTTCCAAAATTCTAAATTCCCCTCATATTTTTCTATGCTTTGGCAAGTGAGAGAGTATTGAAAGGGACCAAGACTCCTCAACAGACAGGACCCTGGGGAGGGACACATGAACACCAATTTAAACACTGTGTTCCTGCAGTCATTGATGCTTTGCATTTTAGTTGTTTCAATGAATTACTTCATTGCTAGAGTTTCTTCCTTTCTCTCTTTCTTTCTGAATTGGGGACTTACTCTGTCGCCCAGGCTGGAGTGCAGTGGCAGGATCACAGGTCACTGTAGCCCCGATCTCCTGGGCTCAGGCTTTGCCTCGGTCTCCCAAATAGCTAGAACTACAGACGTGTGCCACCATACCCAGCAAATTTTTTGATCTCTTGTAGAGACAAGGTCTTGCTATGTTGCCTAGACTGGTCTCAAACTCCTGGGCTCAAATGATCCTCTAGCCTCAGCCGCCCAAAGTGCTGGGATTATAGGTGTGAGCCACCATGCCCGGCTCTTCATTGATAGACTTTCTAAGTGAGTAAACCTCAGCATTTGGAAGAGCTTTTACAGTGTGGCAGACAAATATTTAGTCCTCAAGGTAGCTCACTGAGGGAAGTACTCTTATTTTCCCAGTTTTACAGGTGGAGAAGCCATGCCAGAAACAATTCACTGACTAGCCCCACATCACACAGCTAGGCTGTAGGAGAAGCAGAGTTCCAACCCAGGTCATTTTACTCCCAAGTGGTGCTTGACTCTGAAGCTATACTGCTTCTGTCACAGCCGAGTGCCACCTGTTCTACCATTATTTAATAGTTTTCTTTAAAGCAAGTCACTTTCTTTTTACTTAAAAAAAAATATGGAATACCAGAAGAGATGGTCTGGACTGGGACCAGGGACTCAGCCGCAGGGAACCGTAGTAAACACAGCAATCAGGAAGAGTGGGGACCAGGCAGGGACAGGCAGATCTGGGGAGAGTTAAGCCAAGGATAGGGGAACAATAGACGAAGCTGGGATGGGGGCCAGGAATTCACAGCAGGGGTTTGGGATGAGAGGTTATGAGCAGGGCAGAGCTGGGTTCTGGAAGCCCAGAGAAGGTTGGGGCCTGACAAAGAAGAGAGCTGAGGGAGGAGGCTGGGGAGGGGATTAAAGTCATGAGGGAAGGACAGGTGGGAGGGAGTGCAGGGTATAGGGGCTGAGGTCCCAGAGAGGGCTTTGGGAGGGTTGTGGTAATGGAAGCTGGGAGCTAGGAGGACATACGAGGGGGACCCAAAAAACAAAACAAAACGAAACACCGGAATTACCTTCTGGAGGGTGGGCTCCTTGTAGTATGGGCTTCCCTCACTAGGTAAGTGATCTAGGAATCCATCAGCATCTGTACCAGCTAGTGTTGTTGTGAGAGGCTGTGCTCTGCTTCAGCGAATTTTTTTTGGAGATTCTTTCAACATGCTTGCTCATTTCACGATGGGTGAATTTCAAGTGCACCTGCCCACACCTTGGTGAGTGTTCAGCAGTTTTTGAACAAAAATGGCACGACCCCTGTGCCCTACTCCCTCATTCACCTGATCTCGCCTGAGTGACTTTTTTTTTTATTTTCCCGGGTAAAAAAAAGTCCTCAAAGAGAAATGTTTTGCCTGTGTGGAAGAGGTAAAACAAAAAATGGCAGAAGCACTAAAAGACATCAAAAAGTTCAAAGACTGCCTTTGAGCAGTGGAAAAAACATCTCGAGAGGTGCACTGCTTCAGAGAGTACTTTGAAGGTGACTGAAGTTTAAACAAGTAAGAATAAATACACAATTTTTCTAAATAAATTCCATTTTTGGGGGGATCCCCCCTCATAGGTTAGGGCTGAAGAGGGGCTGGAAAAAGAGGTGGTTGGGAAGTGTTGGGGGGCTTCCGTGCCCATGGAACTAGTTGAGCAGTTTCTCTTCAAGACCAGCTGGGAGTGTGAAATGTTTCCTTTGCATGAGGGAATCCAGGTAGGCCTCTAGCTTCCAAAGTAACAGTAAACAGAATCTTCTTTCAACTCCTCTGATATGAAGAAATCTTGTTAGACAGATGGACACAATAGGTGTTCTCCCTGACTTATTTTAGAAGACAGTTCCTAATTCTTCCCAATCCTATGGAACCAAATGAAGGTTTAGCAGAACAATTACATATTTACCACCTATTGTGTACCTAGCATTGTGCTAGGTCCTTAGAAAGTCCAGACGTTGGTTTCAGCCCCACAGGAAGTGCATAGTCCAATTGGGAAGATGCTGCATGACACAGCCACCGTTTAGGGACTGACATGAAGCAGAGGAGCAGGAGTTGAAAGACAAGCTCACTGGGGCCCAGGACAGCCAAGAGGGCAGCATGCATGAAGAACGGAGCTGGGTCTCCATGGGTCAGATTTGCACAGTGGAGAAGAAACAGGGACAGCACAGACGGGGGCACTGCAACTAGGGACAGTGGACAGGATGGTGAGGTTTGTGAGAGCGGGGAAGACTCCGGTGATGAGGTTGCTGGCCTGACTGGGACAAAGTAGGAAGGGCAAGTGGAAGACGAAATGGATTGGCAGAGTGGTAGGGTCTGGGACTGAAGAGCAGATGAAGGAGGTTGGGAAGTGGAATTTGGACTATCAGATCCATTGCGGGATCATAGTCAAGGGAGAGAGCCAGTCAGCTCTAGAGGATGTTAGTCTGTTGGCTCTGCTTGCGATGGGCGGGAGAAGGCGTGGACAGCAGGGGGAAGGAGCAGCTAGCTGTTGTGGTGACATAGCAGGGAGGAGAGTGGAGTAGTGGACAGGATTCGGGCATCACAGCACCACAGGCCTGGCGCATCCTAGCCACGTGGCGTAGGGCAATAAGCTCGGCTTCTCTGAAACTTTTTGCTCCTCTGAAAAATGATGAATCAACTACCTTTAGGATAGTTGTTATCAATGATCACCTCCCTTTTAGGATAGCTGTTAGGATTTAAAATACCTGTCACGTGCTGTAACTGTGCTAAGTGACATATTCATGCAATGTGCACACACTCATCCTTGCAATTAGTCGCCATAGTCCCATGGAGTAGGAATTATTATTGCTGGCTCCATTAGAAGAGGAAACACAAAAGGAAAAAAAAATTAAAAGAAAAAAAAAGAGGAATCAGGCTTAGAACTTTAAAAGCCTACTCAAACAAGTAGTCCAGGCCAAACCCAGATATGTGACACCCCAAAGCCTATGGTTTTAAATTGAAGTAGGGAGGTTTCAGGGGAAATGGAAGGAAGATGCCTGTGACAGAGCACTCGGAGTAAAAGGGACGATGCCAACAGAAAACGCACAAGAGAGAAATGAAAGATAACTCTATCATCTCTCATATCTGCAAAATTGTGGTTGCCTCTCATAGACATAATGGATTTAGGCTGAAGAGATATGGTCAAGTTGAGATCTATAGAAAATTGAAAATAAAGTGTCAGAGAGTGCAGGCTAGGCACCCCAAGATGAGAAATAGCTTTGGCTAGTCATCCCCTACTTAGTGAGGTTTGAAATCTGACCAATCCTAGAGATAATTTTATTTAAATATTCATTACTACATTCGTTGATTGAATATATATGTTAATTATCGATTGCTAAGTAGCAAATCATTCTAAAACTTGGTGGCTAAGAACATTATTGATGCTTTTAAAAACCCTCAGTTTCTGTGTGTTAGGCATTTGAGAACTTCTCAGTTGGGCAATTCTGGCTCAGGGTCTCTCTTGAGGTTTCAGTGAGAGGTCAGTGAGGGTTGTAGTCTCACTTGAAGGCTTGACTGGGGCTGAAGGATCTACCTGCAAGGTGGCTTACTCACTGGTGTTGGCTGTTGCCTAGGGGCTTCAATGCCTTTCCACGTGGGCCTCTCTGTGGGGCTGACTGAGTGTCCTGATGGCATGACAGTTAGCTTCCTTTAGACACAGCAATCCAAGACCAAGGTGGACATTGCAATGCTCTTTAAGTGACACACTCTCACCTCTGATGTATCCTTTTAATCACACATGGATAGACCTGAAGTAGTGTGGAGAGGATTATACAGGCATGGATCCTAGGCGTAAGAACCACTGGGGTGCATTCTGGAAGCTGGCACCCACAGTATGAGTCAATCATTTATTGAGCAACCATTATGAACTAGACACTGTGCTATCTGCCAAGTACAGTGACCAGGATAAACAAGATACCTTCCACAGAGCTGATATTCTGGTGGGGGATAAAGAGCATAACCAAATACATTAAAAAAATAGACTGTGGTGGCGCTCTATGGGAAATAAACAGGGTGATAAGGATTGCTAAAGGAAGTTACTTTAAATAGAGCAGGCACGGAAAATGTCTATGCAATTTTAGCTGAGCCCTGAAAAATATGAATGAGTCATACAGAGAGCATTTCAGGCAAAAGTAAGTGCAAAAGTTTGAAAGCTGGCACTTTGACGGCTTGGCATATTTGAGAAACAGAAAGGAGACAAAGCCGGGCTTGGTGACTCAGCCTGTAATCCCGCGCCTTGGGAGGCTGAGGTGAGTGGATTGCCTGAGCCCGTGGGTTCGAGACCCGCCTGGGCAACTTGGTGAGACCTCATCTCCACAATAAATCAAAAAAGTAGCCAGGCATGGTAGCGCACGCCTGTAGTTCCAGCTACTTGGAAGGCTGAGGCGGAAGGATCGCCGGAGCCCAGCAGGTCGAGGCTGCGGTGGCCAGGAGCGGCCACTTCACTCCAGTCTGGGTGACAGAGCGAAACACCAACTCAAAAAAAGAGAAAGGAGACCAGTGTAGTTTGGTAGGTAATGATTGAGGATGAAGGTGATCAGGTGATTGGATTTTATTCCAAGAGCAATGGGAAGACTTTGAAGGATGTTGAACAGAGGAGTGACATAGTATTTGTATTTTAATGACTCATTATTTGTATGACTCTTGCTGCCGTTAAGACACTGCTTGCACGGGAACAAGAGGGAAGGCATGCAGGCCACTGAGGCCATTATACCAGAGATGATGTAGGCTGGGACCAGCAGGGAAGACAAAGAGGACTTATATGGATTCCAGGGATATTTGGGAGGTGACTCCAATAGGACTTGGTGATAAATTTGATGTCAGACACATTTTCACTCACTCATACTTATTCCTTCAGTAAATAATCTGAGAGTATCTAAGTGCTAATTAATGCACTAGGTTTTGGTAATACCATGTGAAGCAAAAATAGACACAAGGTTTCTATGCTTAATAACAACCATAAAGTTCCACCTGCCGTAAATCCTAGGAACCAGAATTTGTGTGATGCTATAGGGGCATAGGATAGGTCAGAAATGGTTTCCCTGAGGAAATGATGAGCTGAGAGCTAAAGGATAAGCTAAAAGTTAACTGGGCAAGGAATGGAGAAACAGCTTCCTAGAGAGTACAGCATGTGCAAAGGCCCGGAGCACAGAAATCAAGAGTGATCATGGAACAGGATGTGGCTGGAGAGACAGCAAGGTCAGAATAAGAGAGACTTTACAGACCATATTTGGGTTTTTGGCCTCTCACCTGAGAAAACTGGGACTGCCGAAAAGTGTTGAAGGCAAAGGTGGTGATTAAAATTTCATTTTGAAAAGATTATTCTAACTACGGAGAAGAAAGGAGGGCCAGGGTAGGGAGTAGAGTGTGGCCAAGACTGAATACGGAGGGTCAGGAGGCAACGGCAGTGGTTAGGTTAAGATTCTTAGCCCTGGCTATATTTTTATATATATAAAGAACTTTTAAAAAGCCAGATGTCCAGGTTATATATACACAATACCAATTAAATCAGAATCTCCTGGGGCGGGGGGGGCTGGGGATCTTAGGCATCAGTTTTTAAATTCCCCAGATAATTCCATTGTGCTGCCAAGTTTGAGAACCAGTGATTTAGGCAATGGATAAGAGCGGCAGCAGTATAGAGACTGAAATGAATTTGAGATACTTAGGTTGCAATGATTTCATTAACAACAATCAGCCAGGGCTAAGGTTGGTCTGCAAGAGGCCTAACAGAGAAACGTGACCAACCAGAGCACCGATGAAGAAATGGGCAGGGACTGGAGCAAACATTTGCTCCAATCAAGAGACTGAATCCTGGAGGAGTCTCTGGGACAGGGTGTTCCACAGAATAAGGGAAAGTAATATTAAGTTGTCTAGCAAAGTACGGGGTTGTTTATCTTAACCATTTGGCCAGGCTTTATGATCAGATTTCAAGGGCAGAAGGTATGTCTAGATTAGCAATGATTTGCATTTCATGTTCTCTGAGGTTTCTGATTAAATAGACCATGGCAGATCATGGTTACTGCTTAAAAGATTCCTCCACAATTAAAATTATTTCTTAGCACATACAACTTCATGTATTTAGTTAGGAAACATCTATTAAGCACCGACTGTGTGTGAGATCCAGTGGAAGACACAGAGAAGGCTCTGTCTTCAGAGAAGTTAAGAGTCTGGGAGGATGAGATGGCCCCTCTGAAGAAGGTTGCCCTTGTATTATTCACCCTGGTGCCAAATAATTCAAAGAACTCATTTTTCCAAAATAAAATAGTAGCAGTGGTGCCCCTTAGGCTTCCTGACCCTCAATTTTCTCATCTGCAAAAAGGATAAACAAAGGATCTAACAGAATTTAAGCATTGTGCCTGTACAGTTAATAAGCCTTCACAAATGTTAGTTACTATTATTATTATGGATTTTTAAAAAAGCGTATGCCACATAGTAAGCATCTGTAAAAGATTAATACAATTGAATAGCATCTTATACTGATTTAAGTTCTAAAACCACAAGGAAAAAATTACATACAATCAAAGTTATCCTTGAAAATCTCTTAAATTGTTAAAGAGTGATGATATTAAATTTAATCACTGAAGTATTTGGAATACATGGAATGCTCAGTAAGTTGGTTGAAATGTCTGTGGTTCAACTAATTCTTCATTTTATTTCCTAACAATGACTTTCAAAGGAGTCACCACCACAAATTCACATGAACAATAATCGCACTTTGTCAAATGGTAAGGAAATCCAAAGAATTACTTCACACGTTCTTTTCATAGCATCCCAAATCTGTACAGCACGTCACAGTTGATAACACCCACTGGTCTCAGAACATTGACTGTGGAATTCACCTGGTTAAGTATGGTAGGATTCAGCACCATTGTCAAGTCTACAACAAAGACCATTAAGAGCTGTTGAGAGGGATTCCTTATACTTCTAAACTACTTTAATATATTTCTAGGATACAACGTAATTCTTAAGAAGGTCCTAGTTACTATTTGATTCCATAATAAACCTTGAGAAGTCATAAGGTTACTGACCACAGCCGTATCACAATTAAATTGGATTATATTTCAAAATCCTCTAGAGATGGCATTTCTAGTCATATTCCCTGGGTTAATAAACTGTTATCCATTCTAAATATCAAGAAATATTTGCTGGGCTCAGTGACTCAGCCTGTAATCCCACACTTTGGGAGGCTGAAGTGAGTGGATTGCCTGAGCCCACGGGTTCGAGACCTGCCTGGGCAACTTGGCAAGACTTCATCTCTACAATAAATCAAAAAATTAGCCGGGCATGGTAGCGCACACCTGTAGTTCCAGCTACTTGGAAGGCCAAGGCGGAAGGATCATGGAGCCCAGAGGGTCGAGGCTGCAGTGGCTGGGAGCGGCCACTGCACTCCAATCTGGGCGACAGAGTGAGATTCCAATTCAAAAAAAAAAAAAAATATTTATTTCCTGAAATGTTGTGGAAGTGCTAAGGAAGTAGAGAATAGTGAAAAGATTAGGGACTTTGGAGTCTGACAACTTCCAGTCAAGGCCGGGCATGGTGGCTGACACCTATGATCTCCAGCACTCTGGAAGGCTGAGGTGGGAGGATTGCTTGAGCCCAGACAACATAGCGAGACATCTCTCTATACAAAATTTAAAAATTAGCCAGGCATGGTGGTACGTGCCCTTAGTCCCAGCTACTCAGGAGTTTCAGGGGAGGATTGCCTGAGCCCAGGAGGTTGAGGCTGTGGTGAGCCATGATCATGCCACTGCACTCTAGCCTGGGCAACAAGTGAGATCCCAAATCAAAAAAAGAAAAAAATCTGAGTCAGATGTGGACCCTACCTCTCAGATGTTATGTATAACTTGGGCAAATTAATTAATCTCTTTGAGATGGTGATATCAGTGTACCTCTGAGTGTTACTGTGAATAGCAGAGTTAATGTAAGTAATACACCAAATAACATAATAGTTTTGTTAAAATGCTATCACTGAAATAGTCTGGTCTTTGGTTGATTGAGCATTAACTGTTAAACTTGATTCAAGCCCTCTTTGAACTCTTACCTTTAGTAAGCAGAACTGTTAATGATTGTAGATAAGAGATGCAGTGAGCTATGATCATGCCACTGCACTCCAGCTTGGGTGACAGTGAAATTCTGTTTCAAACAAAAACCCAAACCACCAACAGTAGCGGTAGCAAAGGTTTGGGGATCTACCATTAAATGCCAAAATGCAAATTCATGTGACTTATTTCATTTTATTTAGATTTTGGCATAATTCGATACTATGCTTATTAATCAGAGACTGAACCAAAGAAAGAACCTTTTGACTAAGTCTTTTCTCCTTCACATTTAAAATACATTCCTGGCCAGGTACAGTGGCTCATGCCTGTAATACCAGCACTTTGGGAGATTATTTGAGCCCAGGAGTTTGAGACCAGCCTAGGCAACACAGTGAGAACTCGTCTCTTCAAAAAAATCAAAAAAATTAGCTGGGTGTGGTGGTGCATGCCTATAGTCCCAGCTACCTGGGATGCTGAGGCAAAGGATCACCTGAGCCCAGGAGGTCAGGGCTACAGTGAACTATGATCAAGCCACTGCATTCCAGACAGGGCAACAGAGTGAGACTCTCTCTGACTCAAGTAATAATAATGGTAATAATAAAATACATTCCTTTGTCATAAATCCCACAAATTATTTTGTTATTGTGCACAAATTGCTAAAAGGACAGTGTGTTAAATTTGAGAGTAAGTAGCCTTAAAATAAATCAATTTGTTTTAAATTCCAGGTTGGAACCAGAAATTAGCCACCGTTTCATCGAATCCTAGACCACTTAATTCACTGCCAGAGCTATACTGTGGTGAAAGAGAGAAGCGGCTTTGAA
The DNA here is from genome assembly GCA_963574415.1 of Tarsius wallacei. Taxonomy (NCBI): domain Eukaryota; kingdom Metazoa; phylum Chordata; class Mammalia; order Primates; family Tarsiidae; genus Tarsius; species Tarsius wallacei. The sequence continues at coordinate 499 of CAUYQG010072019.1, read as the reverse complement.
AAAAATGCTATTAAACTAAAATAACCATGGCGTTCAAACAAAATAATGTTTGGCATTCTTAGGCGATTCTTTTAGGCTAAGTTAATAGTAGCAGAACTACTTTAAATTTAAGTGTGTATACAGATGGGAATAATCCTAAAATATTTATATGTTGCACATTCTTTTTAGATTAAGTTGGTCAACCTGGAACAGGGAATCAAGATCCAGCCTTAAGAGAACTTGTCAGCCGGGCTCGGTTGCTCAGCCTGTAATCCCACGCCTTGGGAGGCTGAGGTGAGTGGATTGTCTGAGCCCATGGGTTCGAGACCCGCCTGGGCAAGCGAGACCTAATCTCTACAATAAATCAAAAAATTAGCCGGGCGTGGTAGCACACACCTGTAGTTCCAGCTACTTGGAAGGCTGAGGCGGAAGGATCGCCGGAGCCCAGCAGGTCAAGGCTGCGGTGGCCGGGAGCGGCCACTGCACTCCAGTCTGGGCCACGGAGTGAGACTCCAACTCA
>CAUYQG010072015.1:0-12500 GCA_963574415.1 Tarsius wallacei | reverse complement strand
GTTTGGTACATTCTCTGGTACCAGGAAGAGTCTCACTTTCATATGGGAAATAATTATACCTAGAATGCGCCCTTCTCTGCCCCAGGAACAAATCTCAAAGGTGAGCTCTCCAGACGAGGAAATTCTTCCTAAGCCGCTTCACTGTGTCCCAGAACAACGTTGAAGCACACTTACAGGAATACAAACATGTTTAACACCCAACGGGGAAACATGTACAATATCTGGCATTCAATAAAAAAAAATGACCAGGCATTCAAGGAAGCAGAAAGATTTGAGCCATAATCAGGAAAAAAAATCCATTACAGTTGACCCAGAAGCAGTGCTAGATGTTAGCGTGACCAGAGAAGGACATTAAAATCTTAATTGTAACTTTGATCCTGTGTTCAAAAAGTTAAGTAGAGACATAGAGGATATAGGAAGACCCAAACAGAACACTTAGAGATTAAAAACTCCAAGGCATGATGAAAAATACACTGCTTGACCATAGATTAGATGTTGCAGAAGAAAATACTTGTGAACTTGAAGACATAGCAATAGAAACCATTAAAAATAAAATGCTGAATGTTAAAAGATTTTTAAAGATGAAAACAAGCATCAATGAGCTGTGGGAAAACTTCAAGTGGTCTATTATGTGTGTAATTGAAATTCTCCAAAAAGAAGAGCAGGAGAAAAGATATTTGAAGAAAGAGTGGCTGGAAGATTTCCAAGTTTGATGAAAACTATAAATTCGCAAATCTAAGAAGATCCATGAAACCCAAGCACAAAAAACAGGAAGAAAACTGCACCAAGGACATTATAATCACATCACTCAAAACCAGTGTGAAAGAGAAAACATTGAAAGTAGACGAGAAAAGAAACATTATGTGCCAAGGAGCAAAGACTGGAAAACAAGGTGATGAGAAGTTGATGAAGAAGTGGCTTTGTCTTTCATTCACCAAAGAAAAGAAGAAAAACCCACGCCCAACCAGGATTTGATGCCCAGCGAAACAACTTTCAAAAGCTAAGATGGAACACAGACTTCATAAGAACTACAAAGACGGGTCAGGTGCGGAGACTCAGGCCTGAAATCTCAGTGCTTTGGGAGGTCCAGGTATTTGAGAATAGCCCAGGCAACACAGCAATACACTTTGTCTCTCTCTTTTCCTTCCTTCCTTCCTTCCTTCCCGCTCTCCCTGCCCCTCCCTCCCTCTCTCCCTTCCTCCCTCCCATCCTTCCTTTCTTCCTTCCCTTTCTCACTCCTTTTCTCTCTTCCTCCTTCCCTTCCTCCCTCCCTCCCTTCCTCTCTCTCCCTTTCTGCTCTTCTTTTTTATCCTCCTCTTCTCCTTTTCCTCCTCTTCCTCCTCCTCCTTCTCCTCCTTTTACAGATGAAGAAGCTGAGGCCAGGGAGGTGAAAGCCTCACAGAGTGCACACCCAGTGAGAAGCAGCTCTCAACTTCTCATCCGGGCCTGTTCCTCTTGACCCTGCTTCCCTGAGCCTGAGCAAACACTGCTTGGGTGTGTCACCAGCTCTTGGAGTGAAGGTGTTGATGGTACATGAATAAACATCGTTAGACAGAAAGCAAGGCGTGGCCAAGACGTGGTTCCTCACTTGTCCTGGTTGAGTTGATTGGTGTCAGCTGGCACAGAAGCCAAGGAGGGGTCAGAGAGACAGCGACTGCTGGGGAGATCCACTTGGGAGCTGCTCATCAGACTGCTGTCGACAGGGGGAGTCGGGGAGCCTGGTGACAGGGACCCTTGGCAGGGGTCCGCATGCTTTCCTGGCAGTGGGCAGGCGAGATCCCCTGGGCACGGGCTTTGTTGAGGATCATCTGGCTGCCAGCACCCCCTTCTACTGACTGGCCCCTGAATTCACATGGAAATCCATGACCTGCTGAACGTGAGCAGTCCCTGCACCGAGACAGAGGCAGCCAGGCATGAGGTCCCTGGGGTTGTGCCCATGGCTTCCGATAGCCACCTGTCATTTGGAGTTGGGCAGGGGGCAGAAACACAGGTGAAAGTGAGTGACGTGAACTGATTTCACGTGACTGCGGCCATTGCTCAGCCTCACCAGATGGGGCAAGACTAAGACAGATGGAGGGAAAATGTGGGTGTAAAACACCTCCCGGCTATGGTGGAACAGCTGGGACTAGGAGACACCGTGTGGGCCTGGAACAGTCCCGGTCTTCTGTCAGAGACTACGAGCATGAAGAGGGGTGGAGGGTGGCATCCAGGCTCCCAACAGTTAACTCAACTGTGTCATGTCAGCCTGGGGTGGCCGCCATGACAATTGGCAGCAAAGCCAGAAGCCTGTGAAAATGCTTGTCCACGGACCAGCGAGGGACTCGGGTGACAGAGCCCAGAGCCCCTGTGAGAGCCAGGCTGTGGGCTGGGCCATGTGATGGACTTGACCATCCATTTTATTATCATAAGGGCATGGGGGGAGGAAGAAACCCAGCAATGTGCCCGAATAGGAGGCCTGAACAGACACAGGTTCAAACCTTACCTCAACTACTAGAGATTGGGTGGCTAGGGCCAAATGAATCCATTTTTCTGAGCCTCAGTTTCCTCAACCACACGAAGAGGATAGAAACGTTCTCAGAGGATGGTCGTGAGGACCAGGAAGAGCAGGTGGCAGAGGTGGCTCATGGGCAGTGGGAGCTGTGAAGTGATCCTCCTCCTCCTCCTCATGGCTGGCCCTCAGATGGTGCAGGGCCCCTGCCTTCTTCCCCCTTTGCCTTGGCCAATGTCTTCTGTCTTAGCCCTGACCAGTGTGGGCCCACAGCAAGCCTGCTTGGCCACTTCCAAAGGCACTGATCATTTTCCCAAGCTGTAGGGGTTGGAGGACTGCGACACTGCCTGTCCACTACAGGCATGATACCCAGGGCCTATCAGATTTTCAAAGGTCAGTGAAAGTGTTTATTTTGCTTTTGACAAGAAGTCTGACTCCCAAATATAAAAAGAAAGCTGCAAAAAAGTTTGATTAGGCCGGATGTGGTGGCTCACATCTATAATCCCAGCACTTTGGGAGGCTGAAGCGAGAGGATCGTCTGAACCCAGCAGATCGAGACTGGGGTGGTTGTGATCATGTCACTGCACTCCAGCCTGCACTTTGTCACAACAGAGTAAGACACCAACTCAAAAACAAAAACAAAATTTTAATTAAATATCTACAAAAAGTAATTACATGTCAACGGCGACTCAAGCCATCGATTGTTACATGGAGACGGCATGTGGAAAGGAGGTGGATGCAGCTTAGAGTGTCTGCTCTGGCATGGGCAGGGCCTCCAAAGGTGACATTGTGTAGGGTCTGCGAGGGTCTCACCATCATCCAACAGAGAGTGAGCTGTGAGGGGCCAGGGATGGAGGCCCATGGCAGATATTTTGAGAGGGCCTGGGCGACCTTGACTGGGTGTGCAAGGTCATAGCCGGCCAGCCTACTGAGTGCTGGGACCCGGGAAGACAACGTGGAGACAATGTGGGCCATGGGCCCCAGCCCCCTGGTGGTCCCATCCCCAGGAGACTCCCCACTTCAGCACCTAAGTCCATGGAGAGAAAAGTTCTCCTGCACCTCTTTCAGCAAGTCGTTCAGGGCTCACCATCCATCAGAGGAGCCAGAAGTGACAGCCAATGACCCAGACCACAGACGCCTCCAGCTCAACTGGGACAGCCATCCTGGGGCTGATGCCATGCGTGTGTCCTCTCCAATGGCTCCCAACACCTCTTTTTTGTACATCCTGTTTTCTGCTCTTGTCAGAAACCAGAGTATGTCAGCAGTGAACCAGGGAGACTGAACTGGTAGGGACTGTCCCCCCCGGGTGATGGCTGGAGCGGGGTGCTCCCTGAGTCAGGGAGACTTCCCTGGCGGGGGCAGGCAGGGGAAGCTCTCCACTCCCACCCTTGTTACCCATGTACCTGGCACCGAAGAAGAAGAAAGAGCATGCCCCATTGTGCGGTGTGGGAAGTAAGTGGTGAGATGGCGTCTTAGTTTGCTTGTGCTGCTGTCACAAAATATCACAGGTGGGGGCATTGATAAAGGACAAATATTTATTTCTCACTGTTCTGGTGGCTGCAAAGTCCAAGGTCTAGGTCCTGGTTTGGTGACTGGCAGGGGCTGCTCTCTGAGTGCAAGATGCCACCTGGAGTGCTGCCCACTCTGGAGGGAGGAATGGTGTCCTCACTTGGTGAAAGATGGTGGTGAGGGGGGCAGGAGCTGCAAGCCCTTTCTTAGGGTGCCTAATTGCATCCGAGGGTGGGGCCTTGTGCCACCATCACCTCCTGACACTGTTACTTGGGAGTTAAGCTTCAACATGAACGTATGGAAACACTCAAGCACAGCAGACGGCAATGAGTCAGCTCAGAAGGATGGAGCCCCAGGTAGGCCCTCCCCACCAAGCAGCATGAAGCATCGCCAGCATTCTGTGCCCCCAGCCTGGGGTGGGCCTTCCTCGCTGGCTGTGCTTGAGGTCACATGTCATTACATGGGCCACTGGACCAAGGCCTTGCAACTCCAAGGGAGCTTTTTCCTCCTCCCCTAGGACAACATCAATGAGGGTCAAGTGATAACACTGGCCCCAAAACCATGACATGGGGCCCTGTTTGCTGATTTCCTTTGATCCTCTTTTCAGTGTCAAATGGCATGTGATTAGCTAGGTACGTTCATGTTTGTTGTCAAGAAGTCTCCTCCTCCTCCTTTAAGAAAACAAAAACAAACCTTCTCTCCAGGTGAAACCCCCTCAGGTTCCCACCCTTTTCTTATGAGAAACATTTATTGTTTGTTTGGTTTAATTTTTTTGGAGACGAGGTCTCCCTATGTTGCCCAGGCTGGTCTCAAACCCCTGGGCTCAGGCAATACTGTTGCTTCGGCCTCCCAAATTGCTGGGATGGCAGGCGTGAGCCACCACACCCGGCTCATTGTTTGTTTCAACAAACCCTCACGTAGTTCTTCTATGTGCCAAGCATGACTCCAGAAGCATTTACAAGTAACAAGCTATTTAACACTCACAACAACTGAGACATGTGGTAGGCTCCTGGATCATCATTGTCTCCACAGAAGAGGCGAAAGAGGAGCAGAGAGTTATGTGACTTTTCCAGCGTCACACTGCTTCCAGTGGCAGAGCAGGGCGCCAAGCCCAGGTGGGCCATGACCCAGAGACGGCGGTGAATGTGACCCCCAGACGTTGCTCTCCTGTGGCTGGCAGCGATCACTCAGTTCCACGTTCCTTGTATGGCCCAATTCTGCTTTTTAAAGAAAACCTGGAGACCAGAGTCATATGTAAATCCTCCTGTTTAAGATACTGTCAGTTGATACAAGAATCTTAAATCCAATTTGGTCAAATCGAAGTACCTCCCTGGGCTGAATTTGACCCCGGAGCTCCCAGTCTGTGATGTTTGCTGGGAGTGGGACACCATGGAGTGCGATGCATTGGTGCTCAAACATCTGGAATTGTCAAAAAGTAAAAGCAAACTGCAAAAGAGACCAGAGAGGATGTTCAGTTTTAATTTTTTACAAGTAGCAGTTGTCATCTATGATCCTATGATTTTATAAAGAGTTAACTTTCCAAACCAGGAATGACACATACTCAGACTAAACGCACGGTTCTCATGTTATGACAGAATCTGACACTAACACGCTCTTACTTCCTCGGTTCTGGTGTCACACCCTAGTCACACATGCGCCATTTTGGAATCACCGTCTATCCAAACTCCCCTAATCAACATGTACATTCGCCATGGCCGTCCTTCCCCTCCGCTGATATATTATTAAACCACCATTTGTCTTACAATAGATGATGTAGAGTTAAGGAAAGTACAATATTGTCTTCAGTTTTCTTATTTGTCATGAATCGGTGAAGGACTCACCCCGGATGTTCACTGGTGTCTGAGAGCTGCTGGTGTGGTTGAGGAGCCCTGGATTTGGAATCAGACAGGTCTGAGTTTGAATCCCGGCTTCACCCTTTGTGATTTTGGACAGTTTTCTTAATCTCTTGAAAGTGATAACGCTTGCTTGTGGATGAAAGCTAATAAAATCCCTGGCAATACCAGCATGTGACAACTCATGGTACACTGTGGCACCATCTCTACAAAAACTCAGGCAGCCAGTGTGGTGGTTTCTGTGTAATGCAGGCAATGTGGGTGGCCGGCCCCAATCCTGGATGCCAAAGTTGGTGCTGGTGATGCCGTTCCACGGCAGATCATTCCTGGGAAGCCAGTGTGATTCTGCAATAGGATCAGCAAACATGTGGTACAGGGGCATCCCTGCCCTCCTGCACCTTGCCAGACACTGCCAAGTGCTCAGGCTGGGTTTGCTGGCAGGACTGCCTGATCCTTGGGATCTTTCTCAACAGCCATTTCCACCATGGATTGAGCTCCACCAAGGTGAGGCTTGCTTCTTTTTCCTTTTCTGGACGTGTGCTAGGCCAGCCCAGGCGGACCTTGCTTTACAAGGTTGTCTGTAACGCATCCACTTTCATTCTATCTGCCTTGAGGCTAGGTACCACCCGCAATGATCTGAACTCCACATGCTAAATGTGGCGGCAGCACCCATGATGATTCGAGCTCCATGTGCTGAATGTGGCAAGGTGTCACCTTGATGATCTAAGCTCCACTTGCTGAAGTGCCTTCCCCCCTTGCTTATTCTCTTTAAGTTGAAGTTCTGGGAGCAAGCTGCAGATATGGCCATGGCCCAGGCACACTCAGGGTTGTACCCGGCTGCCCCTAGTCCTTTGGCGCAGGTACATGTGAGAGTCACCACCCTTCTTTCTTTTGGTGACTCCCTGCCACCCTTGCCCCAGGCCAGCAGGTGAATGTAACAGGAACACTGTTCTCACTCATGCTGACCTTGACCCCAGGGTCTCCTGGGTTTTGCTGGGCCTGGGCTGACTTTCCTGGTCCTGATCATGACACATGAATTCGAGCCTGACTTGGATCTTTTCTGTCCCTGATTTCACTTCCTGTCTTCCCCAGAGGAAGAAGGTAGCAAAGAGAAAGTATGTAGACACTAGGGTTGGACAGACTTGGGTTCAGTTAATGAGCTTTTCTGGGACTCAGTCTCCTTATCTGTAGAATGAACATGACAACACCCACTGCACAGGTGGTGAAGACTGGACACAAAATTGTTTCTTACAGCAAGGGCCCAGCACAAAGCTGGGTGCGGAGCAGGTACTGACCAGATGGACCAATGTAGCAAGACTTCGCTGGGCATCAGGAGGTGTTTTAGCAATGGGGACACGGCAGGAAGAAGAGCCCACCCAGAGGGGGAAGCAGACAACAGCTGGGGAAACAAAGGGACAAATGAGGTCAGACAGCCAAGTACTCTCAGAAAGTACATCAGAGGGAGGTGGGGGGAGGGGCTGGGGGACAAGACCGTGCAGAGGAGGAGATGGCTGAGCCGAGAGACCCAGTGACCAGGAAGGAGCTCGACAGGCAAGATGGGAAAGCGGCACATTCTGGGGAACAGCAAATACCAAGTGCCCAGCAAAAATGTGAGCCTGTTGGGGAGGCTGGAGTGGCTGGGGCAGGTGGAAAGGCTGGAGATGGGGAGGGGAGGCTGGCGTGGCCGGGGTTGGGGAGAGGCTGGAGATGGGGGGGGAGGCTGATGTGGCTGGGGTGGAGGGAGAGGCTGGAGTTGGGGAGGGGAGGCTGACATGACTGGGGAGTGGGGAGAGGCTGGAGATGGGGAGGGAGGCAGGTGCACTGGAGGCCAGGAAGGCCTCTGGAACCTGGAGTGCATGTTCTTCCCTTTCCACCCTCCCCTCTAAATCTGACCTCGGGCTGGACCCTGTTATCTTCCCCGCCTCATGGCTCCACTTGGGGAGCTTAGCTTGGACCAGAGTATGGGCGGGAGAACTCAGGCCTCTTCCCTTCACACGCTAGGTACACAGTGGACACTCCCAGCTGCCAGGGCTCATCCTTTCTGGGAGGCCTGTCCTGCCTCATGTTAGCTCGTCCCGGGCTTTGTTTCCCCATGCTTGCAGGGTTGCACCAGTGCCTGATTTCTTAAGGACTCCACGCTGACCTCGTCTCTGCAGCTGGACCATGAGGCCATTCAGACACAGACCCTGGTCCTTCTGCATCTCTAGTGATGGGCACCTGTCCCCATATTAGCTGTAGAATGAGGGAACGTTCCCACCTCCTGCTGGACTAAAGCACCCCCCAACCCCACACACCACCTTCCCGTTTCATGATCTTTATAGCTGATCCATTTGCTTGCTGCCTGCTCCCACAAGGAGAATGCATGACAGCCAAGACCTCATGGTCCAGCTGTCTCCCTTTTCGCTGGACGAATCTTCCAGTGGGGAGCCTCAGTCAAGCGAGACCACCGGTCAGGTGCCCTCAGTTTTATCAAGCGAGGAGAGGCTTTTCTGGAAGACCATTTTACACCTCCTCCCTGGGCTCCAAGTCTTAGAAATGAGACCATGAAGGGTCTACCACTGGTCTGTTGCTCTGGGTCAGTGGCAGAATCACCAATGTCATGTGTGTGCCTGTGACCTTCTTCTGGTTCCCTGCTGTGGAGGTGGGGAGTTTAGGAAGGGCTGCTGTGGGAGTAACCATCCTCTAGGTCTGTGGCTTCACTTGTTGAAATCCTCTCAACCACCTCTCTTTTAATTGACCACTTCCAATCTGCTGGGGCCATAGCAGTGACCCGTGGGGTTAAAAGGAAAGTAATGGTGTGTCAGCAAGGGGGCCTGCACTCCGGCTCTGACACCCACTCTGCCTCCCCTTGGTCAGGAGATGTGGTTTGTATTAGTGACCAGGAGAAAGTTCACGCCCTCTGGGAAGAGTGTGTCCGTGAACTGGCAGAGTGATTAATGGTTTATTTACAGCACTGACATCCAGCCCATCAGGACCCTCCAGTGGCCTTTGATGTCAAGCACACCGGGGGGTGGGGGGGGTGAGGGTCGTCCTTATCTCCCCCAAGGGGAGAATCAGAAAAGCAGAGTGGGCTTGGACGCAGGGCTTTGCGGTCCAAATGGGGAAAACAGGCAGCGACCAGGACCTGGCGGGATGGCTCAGCTCAGCGGGGTGGCTACTCTCGTCTTTCGTTTCTCTCTTATGCCTTCTTTCCTGGCACCCGTGTCTGCTGGACCCCTCAAGTCTCTCAGGCCAGGGATTTCACAAATCATGCAGGAGTATTATTGAGAGCCAGAGACATCTGTGTTTCTGAGGGACAGAGCATGGCAATGGTCAAGCCATGCCATGGAGCCCTGAATGATCGTTTAAGGCACTCTGGCCTCTGACTGACTGAAGGTGCCATGTTTCTTTAAGAGAACAAAGGGCCCAGTTGACTCCCGACTGCCCAGGACAGAGGACATAGCTTGCAAGCTGGCAGCCACAGCAGAATCCAGCCACAGCTGTGTTTTGTTTGGCTGCAGAGAACTGGAGGACTTTTTAATAGTTGCCAACAGTTAACAATAAGATTTGAATTTCACATAAAAACTTGGATTTCTGCTTTCCTTTTTTTTGAAAATCGGGGGATCTGGACATGCTGGGCCTGTGTCCCCTGACGGCGAGAGGAGCTAGAGCTGAAGGTAGGTCATTGGCCTCATTTGAGATGAGGCCACGCCCACAGTCTCCCCAGAGGACCGCTGTGTCACAGCAACGCCTCTCTGCACTTGGGCAGTTGCTGGTTTAGCCCAGGTATCATCAGGTGTGTTTGGTGAGTAACTTAGAGTGCATAAAATATTTTTCATTGGTAAAATGAGGACACCGAAGCCAACTAAAAGGAGTGTCATGAAACTTGAAGAGACTTCGCGAAGTCAAGTGCTGAGTCAGCATCAAGCCTCTGTGTAGAAAGTGCTCCCTAAATGTAGCAATTATTCTTACTGTTGACAAGAGTTTAGGCCTCCCACTGAGCAACGGCACTGGGGTGGGCCCTTGTTGATTTTAAAGCTAAATTATCCAAACTGATGTTTTAGAAGACGGCTCTGCGGGCCCCTGTCTGTACAAGCCTGTCTGAGGGTCAGTCATGATCCGGAACAGCCGGGGTTACAAAGTTGCACAGAATTCCTTGAGGACACTGACCTCAAACACACACGTCCTAAGATGAGGGAGGATTCAGGTCACACCAAGCACCTCATCACTTCAGGGTGCATTGGAGTTGGGCTCGTAGAATGCATCTGGCCATGCATAGAAATATACCAGGGAAGAAAGACCGTTCCGTGAAGAGCCCGTGACGACGTCTCCAGCCACAATTCCTTATTCCCCTGTGGAAAAAATGAGGTGAGGGGCACAGCAGTGGGCCTATGAGTCATACCCATAATGAGATGCAGGTGGCCTCAGCCCGTGCCTCTCGGCAGACATCTTACTTCCTGCCTGGTAATTCCTCATGCGGTTCCCAGGCCTGGAAGTCAAGAGACACTGGTGCCTGGTGCCGTGTGACACAGAGCTGCAAGGCATCTCTAGGCATGGAGCTGCACTGGGACACCAGGAGCAGTTTGGCCTGATTGGATTCAGGCCCACACTCAGACGGTCACAGCTCTTGGTTATTTCCCTCACAGGGTTCCCCGACTGGAGAGAGAGTTCCACGCCTCTGGACAAGTGCCTCCAAGATGTTGTTTTCCTTCTTGTGGCATGTGCCAAAACCTGCATGGGTTTGAATGCTCTCGCTGCAAGTGCTGGAGAGATAACAGCATGCTTCTGCCTCTCTTACAAAAAGTCAGGTGGCAGGTGGGTGCAGTGGCTCATGCCTGTAATTTCAGCACTTTGGGAGGAAGAGGTGAGAGGACTGCCTGAGCCCAGGGGTTTGAGAACAGCCTGGGCAACTTGGTGAGACCTCTTCTCTACAATAAATCGAAAAATTAACCAGGCATGGTGGCACATACGTGTGGTTCCAGCTATTTGGGAGGCTTAGGTAGAAGGATTGCTTGAGCCCAGCTGGTCAGAGCTGCAGTGGCTATGAGTGTGACACTGTACTCCGGCCTGGTCCAGAGTGTAATTATGACTGATAAATAAATAAATACATAAGTAAATAAATAAATGAATACATAAATCAGGTGGTGTAGCTGATTCCTTCTTACCAACAGGGCTCATATCTCTGCAGATTTACATTTTGCAGGGACACCACAGACAGACCCAGAATAAAACTCCAGAAACAGGGAAAAAAATACTGGAACACCAAAATTCTGATCCACGCTAAGACAAAGGCATGTGTTGAGAGACAGCTGATGGCTCAAAGAGGACCCCATGGGCCTCATTCAAACCTGTTCTCCTGCCCCAGAGGGAGAAAAGCCAAGCTGGAATTTGCTGACATCCTTCCAGTGAGAGGACATTCGTGGGCTTTTGCAGGAGGCAGATGCTGGCTGAGGTTTCCAGTCACAACGACTGGGGGTAGCCCCTCCAGAAGTAAGGATATGGGAGCCCACTTAACGCTGCTGGTTCAAGGCCCTGAGAAGGCACAGGTGCTGGTGCCGGGTCAACCCCGTTCTGGGCAGGGCCCTGGGGACAGCTTCGGGAGGTGAAGACAGATAGGGCCACACCCGCACCCACAGCAGCAAGTTCTTGCCGTGGGATCCAGACAGAGGTGGGTCCTGGCCTAGCTGTACCATGCCACCTGACCGGTTCCTGGACTCTGTCCCACCTGCCTGGCCTTCTCAGAATCCTTTGGAAATGAGGCCAATAACTTGAATGTTAATCAAGTGTCCCCACACCCAGCAATCCCACGCTGGGCATCTACCCAAAGAGAGGGAAAGCGATACCTAAAGAGAGGGAAAGTGATGCCCAGATACCGCTGGGCATCTACCCAAAGAAAGGGAAAGTGAGAGGCAATCCACTCTTTGTTCATTGTGGCATGATTGACAGTAGCCAAGCTGTGGAGTCAGCCTGGGTGTCCACCCAGGAATGAATGGACAGAGAGTGTAGCATGAGCACACCCTGAAGTGCTCTGCAGCACAGAAAGGAAGAGGAAATGATGTCACTGGTGACAGCAGAGATGGACCTGGAGGATATTGCATGAAGTAAAATAGGCCAGGCACAGAACGACAAATTCCACCTGACCTCACTCACACGTGTTGTCTGAAAAGGCTGAACTCATAGAACAGTGACCACCAAGGGCTGGGAGAGACTCGGGGCCAGGGAGATGTTTATCAAGGATACACAATGTCAGTTCCATAGGAGAAGCAGGGTCAAGCAATCTCTTGTACAACTAATATAGTGTATTAGTGAGAATTGCTGAGAGACATCGTGCTCTTAGCACACACACACAAAATCAGTATGCAAGTCAATGAATATGTTGATTAGCTCAATTTAGCCTTTCCACCATTCGTGCATATTTCAAAACATGCTATACATGATAAGTGTGTGCAATTCTTATTTGTTGGTTACAATAATTCTAAACAAGAATCACACACACACACACACACACACACACACACACACACACAAAGATCTCCCAGGGGATTGGGAGGCATAGAGAGCTGATGAGACAAGAACCATCAGATTCTAAGACTCCAGAGGGAGTGACCTCAGACAGTGGAGCTGATGTCTGTATTAGCTTTAACCCTGGGAGCATTCACCACACCGGGGCT
>CAUYQG010072014.1:32500-102188 GCA_963574415.1 Tarsius wallacei | reverse complement strand
ACCTCAGAAACGTCCACCGACAGCCGGGCTCGGTGGCTCAGCCTGTAATCCCTCGCTTGGGGAGGCTGAGGTGAGTGGACTGCCTGAGCCCGAGGGTTCGAGACCCGCCTGGTGAACTTGGCGAGACCTCATCTCTACAATAAATCAAAAATTAGCCGGGCGTGGTAGCGTGCGTCTGTAGTTCCAGCTACTTGGAAGGCTGAGGCGGAAGGATCTCCGGAGCCCAGCAGGCGACAGAGTGAGACTCCAACGCAAAAAAAAAAAAAAGAAATGTCCACCGAGAGAGGTATTCCTCTGGCTTTAGACATGACTCTGACTTAAAGCAAAGACAGCAATTTCTAGGAATTTTCCAAAGGAAACATCCAAAATGTGTACAAATTATGGACAAAAGATACTCATCAGTGCATTACTTCTAAGGATAAAAGTGTGGAAATACCTAGTATTCAGCCTCAGAGGAATTGTCACACAAATTATGATTCAGTGCTTGCAGTAAAGTATAGTATCACACAGCCAGCACATACAGGAAATGTTCAAATCAAATTAAAGGGAAAAAAAGCAGGAAACAAAGTTGTATATACTGCAGGATTTTACCAGTGAGAAAAGATGTCAAATCGCCAGCACTACTGTGGGAACCAGATGGTTTTTTTCCCCTGTTTTTTGCACTTTTTGTAATAAAGGGAAGAGAAAGCATGAATTACTTTTAAAATAATGGATTACTTTTTAAAGGGTGAAAGCATGTTGTAGGTTACCTGTCAGCCAGTTTCAACAATTCTTCTCTGGCTGGGTACGGTGGCTCATGCCTGTCATCCCAGCACTTGAGAGGCCAAGGCCGGAGGATCGCTTGAGCCCAGGAGTTTGAGACCAGCCTGGGAAACAGAGCAAGACCTCATCTCTACAAAATACCAAAAATTAGCTGGACTTGATGGCACATGCCTGTACTCCCAGCTACTTGGGAGGCTGAGGTGGAAGGATCACATGAGCCCAGGAGTTGGAGGCTGTGGTGAGCCCTGAGCGTGCCGCTCCAGGCTGGGTGACAAAGTGAGACCCCGCCTCAAAAAAATAAAAATAAAATAAAGAAAAAAAGAAAAGAAAACAGTCCCTCTCCCAAGGTGATCACAGAACTGGGGCCCCAAGGCAGGTGCTGCACTGAACTGGGCAGCTCCAGGGACCCACACGGGGCCAGAGGTGCTGAGGGTGCCAGCCCTGGGGAAGGGGTGATGCCAACAGACATCACCTTTCCTTCTTTCCATGCTGCCTGGCCCTCTCTCAGCAGTGCCCACTGCAGGCACTGGAACCCTGAGAACCGACCAAGGGAGACCCCTGACAGCTTCTTGTTTTCCATGCAGAAGGGGCTTCTGGGTAGAAAACAGACCAGCATAGACAGGTTCCAAATGAGAACCTACAGACTGCAGGATAGAGTTGGGGGGTGGGGGGTGGAGGAGGGAATCCCACGTCTGAGGGAAGCCTCCCCAGGAAACCCGGATGGGTCCTGAAGTTGAGGACAAGTGCCAAGGAGGGAGAAGGAAAAGAAGGATCCTGGTTGATCTGCATATCAAGGGCGGAGTCGCTCAGTAATTCATTCAACAAACATCTCTTCAGTGCCTACTCTAAGACAGGCACCGCGCTGCCCCACACAGGGCCGACACAAAAGAACAGGGAGAGGAGGAAGCAAGCGATGGACACAGGAGCAGTCTGCTTTCAGTTCAGGACTCAAGACAAGCCCCCTCCCCACATCGGCCAAGAAACCCACAAAAACGAGTAGCGCCGGAAGTGGAGGCGGCGGGTGGCGGGTGGGCGCACCGGACTGGATTCCTGCCACCTTCCACCTATTCAGAAACGCACCCCGCGTCCGCCCGACGCGTGGCCCTGTCCGGCAGGAAAGCCGCTCGCCACACGCCCCCGCCCTCCACGGAGGGGGGCTCGGCCCGCCGCCTTCTCCAAGCGCTGCGCCCCCAGCCGCGCCTGGGGTCACCAATGGGCAGACGCTGGGCGCTCACGGACGCCGCGGCTCCCGATGTAACGGCCCCGGAGGGCGACTCGCGAGAAGGCAAGTGCACGGGCCGAGCGGGCGCGCCCAGGACTCGGGGGCGTCGCCCCCCACCCCGGCCCGGCTGAGGCTCTGCCCCGCGGGGCGGCCGAGGCGAGGACCGAGGACGCCCGGGACGGGGTGGTCGCTGACCCCTGGGACCCGGGCGAATCAGCTCCGCCTGGAGGCAGAGGGAGGATAAAGTGACCTCCAAGAAGATGTCTGTCACAAGAACAAAAATCTCGAGACCTTCGGAAAACGACGCGGAGGGGGAAGAGATGAAACGTGAAATCGCATCCACTCCCCGCAACCGCAGGGAGGCTTACCTTGGGGTCAGGTAGAATGAATCCGTCCACGGATGGAGTCGCGGGTCTTCCAAGCGCGGCTGGTGCACACCAAGTAATCCACGTTAAGGGGTCCGGAGCCCCCCACCCCGTTCCCCACTTTCCGTCCCAGGCCGAAGCGCCGCCAGCCCCTGGCCGCCGCGCTCCGGACTCGCGGGGGTCGCGGGCTGGGGGCTCCAGGCGGCCGCAGTCCGGTCCCCGGGGCTGGGCGCGCGACGCGGGCTGAGGGCCGGCGCCCGGCGGACTCGTGGGCGCATCCCGCCCGCCGGTGCTCGGGGGACGCCCAGCCCGGACCCGCGCCGCGCCGTCCTTCGCTGCGCATCGCCGGCCAACCCGAGGTCCCCGGGGGCGCCCCTCCGCCGAGACCCGCAGCGCGCCGAAGGCAAATCCTCTCTCGGCCGTGGGTTTCCAGGGCCACGGGGCCCGGAGGGCTAGGGTGCGCGCCTGCCGGGCAGACGAGCCCCTGGGGAGAAGCGCCGAGCAGCCCGTGCCAGCCGCGGCTGCCACTGTCGCCCGCGCGCCCGCACAGCCTGCGCGCTCCGCCGGCGGCCGGGCCATTCCCTCCTTATGTACCCGCCCGAGTCGAGGCGGGGCGGGGCCGGGGAGGGGGCGGGAGGAGGCCGAGCGGCTTCCTGGGAGTCGTAGTTTTGTTTCCCTAGTCACGACAAAAACTGAACAGGGATGGGACAGGTTGGGGTCTGCCACTATGGCCGTCCTTCCTCTCGCCGTCCTTCATCGATAACGCTGGGATTCCAGTTCCACTGTCAGTTCCATCAGGTCTAGGCTGGCCTTCATGACCAAAGGGTCACACGAGTGCCCTGAACGTAGCCCAGGATGGCAAACCTCGGTAGCCTTGGTGTCAGACCAACCCAGCTGCGCTGCAGTCCCCGCCTGGCCACAGACAGCTGGTACCACAGACAGAGGAGCCAGCTACTGTGTATGGCTCGGATTCATCCGACACAGAGGACATTCGTGTCTGCCTCTGTAGGACTGCAGAGAGGCAGGGACCCTTCCCCGGACCACGTAGGCTCCCACAGGTTGGTCTGAGCTGCCCACTCTAATGGGAACAACTGTCGTTTCTTTACACTTGCTAAATGCTCAGTAAACTTGGCTTCAAGGCCCCCCTTCCGCCAACTAACCGCCACCCTGATACCCTCCCGCAGTAAAATCCTGGCACTGCCCTTGGCCTGATTTGGGATTTGGCTTCTGGAGCACTTGCCACAGGCATTTGGAGACACCGAGAGCGAGAGGGCGGGGGTCCGCCCGAGAGGAGGGGTCAGCGCGTAACATTGTGTGGGCATGCAAGGGCCTATAGGGATGGGGCACTAACCCTGCCTAGGGACATGGCCAAGGCCTTCCAGTGGACTGGTGTCCGAGCTGAGTCTGGAAGGAGCAGGTAGAAGGGGAAAAAAGACACAAACCACAACCATAGGAGAGGGCAGAGAGCTGCTGCCTGTGTAGGGGAAAGTTGTGGGCATAAAGGAGCCACGCTGAGGATGGGAGCAGGGGCACACAGGTTAGTCCCTGAAGACTGCCCTCACAAAGTGCCACAGACTGGGAGGACTGCAGGAATGTGCTGGGGATTGGAAGCCCAAAACCAAGGTGACAGTGAGGGTGGTTCTTCCTGAGGGCTGTGAGGCAGAATCTGCCCCAGGCCTGTCTGGGGCTCTGGTGGTCACTGACTGTCTCAGGCATCCCTTGGCCTGCTGATGCATCACCCCGTCCTCCGCCTTCTACGTGGCCTTCTCCCGGTGTCTTTTCACATAGTCCTCCTCTGTGCACACCTCTGTCTCTGTTGTTTTCATGAGGATGCCAGTTATACTAGATCAAGGCCCCCCCTACTTTGGTATAACCTCGTCTTAGCCAACGACATTGGCAACAACCCTACTTCCAAATAAGGTTCCGTTCTGAGGTCCTGGAGATTGAGACTTCCACACATTTGGGGGAAGGAGTGGACACCGCCTCTGCCTTGCTATATCTGGTAACACCACTGTGGCCAACCAGTCCTTCTGAGTGGAGTAAGTATTGATAAAGCAAGATGAAGTCACAAAATCACTGAGGCCGTAACAGGAGAAGAGGCCCATAGAGGGGAGGCCAAGGACCCTGAAACTTCCTGGGCCAGATTTCCCTGTGGCCCCAGTGGAGCTGCTGGAGGGGAAATGGCCCGAGGGACACGACATCAATCCTGGAAGGAACGGTAGGTACCTAGGTATGTTCCTCCAGGTAAGGGAAATGGGGTCAGGGAGGAGAGGAAGGGCGAGGAGGTTCCTGGGTATTCCTGGGTGTTCCTGGAGCACAGTCTTTGATTTTCCACCTGCTGCTGTGACCAAGTCCAAGGCTACAGGCATGCTCTGATCTGGCCCTGGAAGCCCGGCTCCCGCCCCACGCTGTCTGGCATTCTCCAGCAGCAGTGCAGAGTCTGGTTTGGCCACCGTTTCTGTTTTGAAGTCATAGTCGTCTCCTCTCTTCCTTCAGGTGAGCAAGAGAAAACCTGAGACCCCGGCAAATGTGAAAGGCAGGGCCATCTGACCTCCCTAGAGCCTCCCCACAGGATGTTGGGGGTATAGCCTGCCTTCAGCTTGCCCCAGGAGCTGTTCCCAGCTTCCCAGAATGCAGGCTGCATGTCCACAGCACACATCAGGGAACCCAGGTGGCTCAAAAGGAGACCAGAGCCTTTCGATTGGACATGGGTGTTGCTTTCTCCTGCATTCTACTCCTCAGTCTTCTTAAATCTCCATGCAGCAACCATTAACTGCTTGAATGATTAGAAAAACAGAGAGTGAAATTAATTTTAACCAATCATTTATTTCTAATTGTTGCTGTGAGATTGATTTTCCCCAGGTAGAGCAAAAATCAGCCTCTTCTTTGCTCAAAAGACCTCCAGAGACATCAGTGTGGACCCGTGTTTAGCTTAACACAGAGACAGAGAAACATGTATAGATATGTGTATATACCAGGGGGACCAAAAAACCCCAGAATCTATTTATTAAAAAATTGTGTATTTATTCTTACATGTTTAAACTTCAATCACCTTCAAAGTATTCTCTGTTTGAAACAATACGCCTATTGAGACACTTTTTCCACTGCTCAAAACCATTTTTGAACCCATCAGTTCTGATGCCTTTTAGCGCTTCTGCCATTTTTTGTTTCACCTATTCCATGTCAGCAAAATGTTTTGAGGATTTTTTTCATCCAGTGAAACAAAAAGAAGTCGCTCAGGGCAAGATTGGGTGAATAGGGAGGGTAGGGAATGGGGGTCATGCCATTTTTGGCTGAAACTCAGTGATGCATTGCCACGGTGGAAGACCCAGTCGCCTGTTTGCCATAACTAGGGATGTTTCATCCCCAAATCATGACGCAGCCTCCTCAAAACTTCCAGATAAAAGCTTTGGCTGACCGTGCGATCTAGAGGAACAGATTCCTGGTGTACTACAAGGGGCCTGCCCTCCAAAAGATAATTCCTTTTTGGGGGGATCTCCCATGGGATCATGTGTGTATACGTGGGTTTGTATACACACATATCCTCTGCTAAGAGGGCCTGGAAGCAATGGCAGCTCCATAGCAGTGACCACTAGATCTACGGTTTGTTTCTAACACACTGGCCAATAAAAAGGACCAGAGCTCCTTGGAGAAGCAGCTGACTCCAGGACTAGGACAGGAAATATACTAGATGAGCCTGGACAATCTTGCAGCACCAGAAAGTAAGAAGCACTAAATCGCTGCCACACACACACACACACACACACACACTCCATAGTGATGGGAACATAAGAGGATACAGAAGCCAGCTGAAAGAGCTCATGGCCAAAGGTGGGGAACTATTTGAACATCAAAATAAGCAAAGTAGTATGGACTATAACCAAAGCATAGCATAAATATTCATGAGTTCATATTGATAGAATTAGGTGACAATAAATACAAGAAGGAAAATAAACAAATCTCCTGTGCAGAAGAATTTCAGAGTGGTATGTAGATACGGGGCCCTCAAGAAGCAGGAGCATAATTGCCCACTTAAGTGTGGCCCACACAGAGTGACGTCCTTCCGAAGAATAAAATATGGAGAGAAGGGAAAAAAGAACAATCTTCATCATCTAATCACAAGAAAAGCATCAGGCAAAAATGCAATTAGGAGACATTCTACAAAATACTTGATCAGTGCCCCTCAAAACTGTCAAGGTCGTCAAAAGCCAGGAGAGTCTGAGAAACCGTCACATCCCAGAGAGCCAAGGAAACATGATCTCTGACTGTGGTATTCTGGATGGGATCCTGGATCAGCAAAAGACATTAGGCAAAAACTCAGGAAATCTGATACAGTGTGGACTTCAGTCAATATTAATGTATCAATATTGATTCACAGACTGGGTGTGGTGGCTCACACCTGTGATCCCGACAATTTTGGAGGCCGAGGTGGAAGGATTGCTTGAGCCCAGGAGTTCAAGACCAGCCTGGGCAACATAGTGAGACCTCATCTCTACAAAATTTTTAAAAATTATCTTGGCCTGGTGGCGCACATCTGCAGTCCCGGCTACTCGGGGGGCTGAAGTGGAAGGATCGCCTGAACCCAGGAGGTCAAGGATGATCGTGCCACTGCACTTTAAACCAAGCGACTCAAAAAAAAAATGGATTCATAACTGTTGCAAATGTATCATGTTAATATGAGATGAAACAACAGGAAAACTGGGTATGGGTCTATGGGAACGCTCCATAATATCTTTGCAACTGTTCTGGAAATGAATTCAAAAATTGAAAGGCTATTTTTAAAAGTCAAGTATATGTATATTTACTAGAAATATATATATGTGTGTGTATATATATGGTGATAAAACAATTGCCATATCAACTCTTTCATGTGTCATGTTTCCCCTTTTGGCGGTAGGTACATGACTCTCTGTTCTGTTCCATTGGTCAATTTTATTAACTATGTGCCATTATCATATTGTTTTAATTCGAATTCATTTATATATATATATTTTTTGAGATGGGCTTTCACTTTGTCACCCAGGCTAAAGTGCAGTGACACAATTACAGCTCACTGCAGACTCCAACTCTTGGGCTCAAGTGATCCTCCCACCTCAGCCTCCCTAGTAGCTAGGATTGTAGGCACACATAACCACACCTGGCTAATTTCTAAAGCTTTTGTTGAGATGGGGGTCTCGCTGTGTTGGCCAGGCTGGCCTGAATTCCAGTGGAAACTTTCAACTACTCTGTCTTCTTTAAGCGTTTTTTGGCTATTTTAGACCTCATAGTAAATTTGGAATCAGCATATTCCATTTCAAGTTAAAAATAAATGAAATTTGTGAAGGGAAAATACCTTCAGAAGCCCTTTGCGACCCACAAATGTACATGTAAACTGGACAGCCTGGCATCAAGGCCTTCTCAAGTCTGACCTTGTCAGACGTCTTCATCCTTTTTTCCTGCACTCCTCAGCAAACCCCCTGGTGCTTCAGGAAAACTAGAATATTTTGTTCCCAAGAAGACTTCCGTTTCTCTCGTCCTCATTTGGGCTCTTAGAGCCTCCTCTACCCAGGACGCCCTCTGCCTCAGCTTGTGGAGTTTTGTACTCATCGTCTACCCACCTTTTGAGGTGCCACTTCTTCCATGAAGTCTTCTCAGATGCCCACTAAGGAGAGAACTCCATCAACCCTTAAAGCACTTTGAGTCCCTTTCTAGAGTAAGTTCCTTGAGGGCCTGCATTTTATCCCCCTGTGTCCTTTCATCTCCACCACTGAGAGCACTGCACATAGCTGAGGCTTAGTAGGTCTTTGGAAATTAACTGTGGCACTTGAAATGGTGCTTGGTGCCAGCGTGCACTTGTCTTCCAGGGAGGACCGACAACCCCATCCGTAGGGGCTGATCTTTTCTGAGAGCTTGCTGTGTGCCAGGTATCATCCTGAATGTTTACAATGTATCGTGCCATATAGTCTCCCAGGACGCCGACAGTAGGTACCATTGTTAACCCCATAGAGAAGTCAAAGCTGAGAGCACTTAACTGCCTTGCTTAATGTTGCAGAGCAAATTGCAAGGCCGGAGCTCAAACCCAGAGCTCTCTCTCAGAAACGCCTCCACTGTACTCTGGAGTTTCACATCACATGTCGTCTATTCATTTCCCGGTTATACCCACTGCTTCGAGGTTCATTTCAGGAAGAGTTCATTTCAGAAAGAATTTGTTTCAGGAAGCCGGTGTGAGAATGTGACTGAACAGGTACTAAGCACCCAGCACCGTGCAGAGTAGATGTCAGAGATCTAGTGAACCCACCTGCTGAGTCCTTCCTTCTGCCCCTCCCCGTCCTGCCCAGGCTTCTCCTTCACCCTTCCTACTCCACTTTGTTGAAAGGTGCGGCTAAGGTATGGAACAGAGCAGATACAGAGTGTTCCCACCACCACAGAAAGACCACTGGACGGTGTTGTGGTGTCGGCATCACCTAAGACCTTATTAAAAATGCAAGATGGCACACTCTACACCGAGCATCAGAATCTGCATCTTCTGATGCACCTGTTTTTATTTTTAATGTTTCAAGTGGACATACGTCAATATAGTTGGCCCTCCACGGCCACAGGTTGGCACCTGTGGATTCAACCAGCCCCAGATCAAAAATCTTCGGGGGAAAATGAATTCCAAAAAGTTCTCAAAAGCAAAGTTTGAATCTGCCTTGCACCAAGCTCTACACTGAATCCACAGGAATGAAGTAATAATGTGTCGCCAATGTATTAGGCATTATAAGTAATCTAGAAATGATTTAAAGTATGACGGAGGATGTGCATAGGTATTATGTAAATACTACACCATTTTATACTGGAGACTTAAGCATCCCAGGATTTTGGTGTCGGCAGAGGGTCCTGCAGCTAATCCCCCAAGGACACTGAGAGACAGCCATTTGTAATTTCAGGATTCTTTTAAAATTATCAAGTCACAATCTCTTGAACAGAGTGTCTGTTTCAAATAAGAGGAACAAGATCCTACATCTTTTTTCTGTGAGCGATGTGTTTTGGAGAGCTTTCATGCATCTGGGGGGGTGTAGCCTCAGGAAACACTTGACTTGGAGGAAATGCAACACATTCAAGGCCGACCTGGTGCCCCACTCCGCGTGAATCTCTCAGATCTCAGGATATGCATATTACTGGTCAAAATATGCATATAAACTCTGATAACCAAAAATATCCAAGAAAGGAGCCAAAAGAACTGTGACATGTTGACGAGGTGAGAGGGCGTGTCTTTGGGATCTGGTTATAAAATCCAGGTTTCTGGGTTTCCACACTTGACACTGAGATGATGATGATGATGATGATGATGATGATTTTTGAGTTGGAGTCTCACTCCGTCGCCCAGGCTGGAGTGCAGTGGCACACTCACGGCCACCCCAGCATTGACTTGCTGGGCTCCGGCGATCCTTCTGCCTCAGCCTTCCAAGTAGCTGGAACTACTGGCGTGAGCTACCATGCCCAGCTAATCTTTTATTTATTGTAGAGACGCGGTCTTAAGTTGCCCGGGCTGGTCTCGTACCTACGAACTCAAGCAATCCACTCGCCTCAGCCTCCCAAAGTGCTGGATTACAAACTGAGCTACTGAGCCTGGCTGAGGCAGAGATTAAAACAACTAAGAAACAAGCAGACACAAACAGATTTCAGAAAAACTTACTATTATTTAGTGGAATAGGGGTTCCAGAAGTTTCCAGAGGGGTAAGCCAGTCCATCAGGCTTCCAAACAATTGGAAGAGTGAGTTGAGACGTGGCACGCGTAGCCACGAGAAGGGATCCTCAGAGCTCAGACTTTTCTTTTCATGTCACAAGATGATCTCACTTTTCTTCATCATCTTCTCCACTTCTGCTTCCAGACACACTTGATTCTCAAATAATAAATGGTGGAAAGCAATCACTGAGCACTCACTAAATGTCTGGCTCTGTGCCAAGCATTTATAAACACTTAACTCTCACAGTAACCCTAGGAGATGGGAAACACGATTACGGCAGTGTTACACATGAGACACAGAGACACGGGGTCGCACAGCCCCACCGCCATCTTGTTCCTCTCATCTTCCCGGCTTTAGCAAGCAGACCCACTCTACCTCCGGGGAAACCTCATGTCTCATGGGTCCCCCAGTTCTGACGCTTACCTCTGCTGCACCACTCAAAGTGTCCCCTCTGGCCGGGCTCGGTGGCTCAGCCTGTAATCCCGCGCCTTTGGGAGGCTGAGATGAGTGGATTGCCTGAGCCCGCGGGTTCGAGACCCGCCTGGGCAAGCAAGACCTCATCTCTACAATAAATCAAAAAATTAGCCGGGCGTGGTAGTGCGCGCCTGTAGTTCCAGCTACTTGGAAGGCTGAGGAGGAAGGATCGCCGGAGCCCAGCAGGTCGAGGCTGCAGTGGCCGGGAGCGGCCACTGCACTCCAGTCTGGGTGACAGAGTGAGACTCCAACTCAAAAAAAAAAAAAAAAAGCTTTATTATAAAATTATAAATACCAAATAAATTGCTGTGGGAATTTAGTGGAAAGGAGATTTCCTTCCACTGCAAGGTTGAGATAGGTTTAAAATATCTTTATTGTTTCTAGTTTTACCTTCAAAATTCATGAGAAGTATACATTCTTTTCATAGCATAAGAATTCTTGTTCATATAAGAAAAAGGTATGAAATTAATGACCTTTGGACTTATTCAGGGGTTAAGTTCTTAGCATGTCTACTTGTACCCCATTTCAGTAAGCATGGTCCTAGATCAATAAATAATATCTGCCCAATGCATTTTTATTGTCCACACTAGGTAAATTGCTTAGAGGGTTTCATATATGAATGTCATCATGAAAATCAAGGCCACCTGAATTATTTCTATAAAATATATATTTTGGGGAAATGCAAGAAAAGGTATTGGTCCTCATAGTGATCAATTTTCAAGTATTTGTTCAAACTAAAATCTTGCCCAACAAGATACTTGACTTTTGTCTAAATGGTTGTATTACATCATCACAGAAGTTAATTGGCTAAATTGCACATTTTTCAGTCAAAGCTCATCTAGTAAACTTTATAAACCAACAAGCAAGTCCAATTCATAGGATAGGAAGGTAACTTAAGAGGCAGAACTGATCCTGGAGATGTCCTGCTTTAAAAAATATCCAGCGGAAGAGTCGCCACAATGCAAGGGAATATCTGTTTGCATAAAAAGTTAAATGACTATGATTTTTCTAAAAATATGGAGTATATAAATTAGTTACAATTATAATTTTGACATTGGTATTGGATTTAAAAATGTTTGAAGCAGTACACACAGACAATATAGGCGTGTATGAACAAAAGGTTTCCACCCCTCATCCTACACAACACAAACCATTATTTTAGTGTGTATTTTTTCAGATGTTTTTCTTGTACTACAGGCATAATGTATGCATATTCAAATTATTTTTTATTAAAACAAATACATTTTGTTCTACAACTTGGTTTTTTTCGCTCAATAACATATGAAGACAACCTTGTCATGAGAACTTCACATTTTACTTAACTATGATCCAGTTGATAGACATTTAGGTTAATTCCAATTTTTTAGCTTTCCGAATACTGCCTTTTCCATTCATTGTGTGTTTCTAATTTATGAGGCGATTTGAGATATCAGTTAAAATTTTATTTTATTTTATTTTATTTTATTTTTTTGAGTTGGCGTCTCACTCCGTCACCCAGACTGGAGTGCAGTGGCCACTCCCGGCCACCGCAGCCTCGACCTGCTGGGCTCCGGCGATCCTTCCACCTCAGCCTTCCCAGTAGCCGGAACTACAGGCGCGCGCTACCACGCCCGGCTGATTTTTTTGATTTATTGTAGAGATGAGGTTTCACCTGCCCAGGCGGGTCTCGAACCCGCGGGCTTGGGCAATCCACTCACCTCAGCCTCCCAAGGTGCGGGATTACAGGCTGAGCTACCGAGCCCGGCAAAATTTTAAAACATCAGTATCATTCCTTTCAACATAGAATAAAATTCTTGATAAATCAGTTCCAGTTTGGACATTACTGGAAAGGGATTAATCACAAAAAAGGATAATTATTAGGTGGTTTTACCCACAAAACATCTCACTGATATAAGAATATTATAGATCTGTTTCCTTGTACTTGATAAATCTGCTTGAACCCAAAAGAAAAACATAAAAGAAGAAGAAGGCGGCCTAACTGAGGTCAGTATCTTGAGTAAAGATAATATCTTACTTTCAAAAAAGTCCTTAGAAGAAAGGCAATTTAAAAATATTTTCTATCTACATTGTCATAAGCCATACATATCTTACTAAACTTTTTGAACAGCTGTCAGTTGATATTCAAGGTAAGAGGATCTTTGTGATGGACTTCTACTCAACAGTGGCTTTATCAACAGTGGCTTTAGAATTATTTCAAGATATGAAAAACTTTAACCTTCTTTCTTGATGAAGGGAATTATCATCATGGCTATTATGTTACAATGCGTGCTCTTATGAGTAAGTTGAGCCACCTCTGGGCCACTGGACCAGAGTGGGCTGGCCCCCAACAGTGAACAGACTAAACTATAGCTTTAGTCCAAGAATATGGAAACTGACAACAAATTATTGCTTGCGGTCTACTTCCAGTTTTCAAGCGCAAACATACCGAAGTTTATTTTAAATGTGAGCCAGTCAGACATTTAGTAACATACATCAAAGAAGAAGTGAAGGCTTCCCATGTTTATTATTTCAATATGATGTCTGTTCTAATAAAGCAGAAGAATGCATATGATAGACCATGTAGTAGAAATTCTCTAGTACCACAGTTTGGCCTTAAATATATACATATATTTGTAAATTAATCCAAAACACATTGCCATGGTTCCAATTCCTCTGAAAGCTGATTGTTTTCCATCCCCTTTTTAATTTTAGAAATATAGTGGCTGACTGCCAGAGCACTTTCAGATAAACAGTCCACCCCATGTATAAAAGGGGCATGGAATCACGCATGTTCAAAAACCACAGACCGTAATTTAAATAAGTTAAAGTTATTATGGTCCTTCCTATTAATTAAAAAAAAAGCCATCTGTGCAAGGTGAATTTTGGTAAGGTACCAATTTTTTTAATGATTATGGATAGAATTTGCAACTGCTCTCATAGTGAAAGTGAAGCTCAGGGATTCCCAAGATAAAATGCACTGTTTATGTAATTCTCTGGTCATTTGACCAAATTTCTAACAAAATACTGGAAAGAATTCTTGCTATTCAATCAGAATTTACAATCGAACTCGAAGGAATTGGCTTTCCAGTGATAGCCCATTTCCATTCCACTCTTTTGCTTTCTTAATATTTTAAACCTTTATTTCATCTAAACCTTCTCTCTCTCTCTCTCTCTCTCTCTCTCTCTCTCTCTCTCTCTCTCTCTCACACACACACACACACACACACACACACACACACACACACTCCATACCCCACATTTTGTCAGAACTGAACTGTCTTGGGCAAATGTATCACAACAGAGCAAGACTAAACACACAAAAAAGATAGGAAACACTGCATAAAGAAAGGGCACACTGGAAGACATTACCAATGCAGTTCTAGACACTTTGGTGATGCATTCCTATTTTCATTTTCATTTTTGCTATTTGCAAAATTTATTTCCATTGGGCAAATGAACTAGAAACCTAGGCTTTCAAAATCCTAGGCAAAAAGTCAAAAGGTGCTACTCCTTTGAATTTGGCAAGAGAACACCATGACAAGAAGGGTTTTTTTGTTTTTGTTTTTGTTTTGTCATTTTTCCTCCCAACCAGTGTTTTCAGTCAATTAAAATTTGTACTCCAGGCCTTTTCCAGTTTGAAGCCACACCGGCGTCAGTGATGAGCAATCCTTCTTGTGTGTGCAGTCATTCATTATCTCCATTACCAAAAGGAGAATGGAGGACAATTACATTGTTTGGACGAATCAGAGTGTTAGGAGGAGTATTTGTCATGGTGGCAGAGTGCAGCACCTGACAGGCAACGATTGATGGCCAGGAATGAGTGTGAGTAGCCAAAGCAGCCTCGTAGGATGCAAATTACTGACTGTGGATTCCAATTTATCCTGTTCATTTTTCTTGCCCGTTCTGAAGACCATTAGTGGTTTTTGAAGCAGTGAAGGGGTCATTACTAATGTGGGTAGGCTCGAAGCAGGAGGGGGAAAGGAGGGGAAAAGCCTTCTGTAATTACACAGCTTTCAGGAACAGGCTGGAGGCCCTAGCCAAAAAAGTGTCAACACCTCGCAATCAGAAAAATTTATTTTCATTTTATGCTTAACCCATATTAACTCAACATTATCATCTTTCTTTGTTAACATTTGCAGAATATTAAAAGCCTGGCTTCTATATTAATACAAATCTAGTTAACCCCTTTTGCTATACAGGGGATTTTGTTTAACCTAATGGCATTTGGGTTTGCTAATAAGCAATTGTGCACATTTTGGATAATGTACGCTATTATAGAAGATGAAATACCTGAAGAATAAAGTCTTAGATGATTGAAAAACATTCACTCGCTCAAACACTGGAATGATTAGAATGCTCTGAATGAAATACTTTGTTGTTCCTAATGTCACCCTTTAATAATGTTGATGGGAAATATTTATTACTGAAGGCTTTCTAGTTTCTGAACGACTTTGACGTGCTCGATAAAAGTTTACTTTATTGTTTAAGGAAACCAGTGAATTCAGAGCAGGGACCTATTTAACAGACATGTTTCATAATTATGTACATGCCAGTACAGTGTCTTTTAAAGTAAATGTACAAGTCTAAAATAACAATCCTTGATTTCAGAATGAGAGAGAAAAGTGGGTCTACAAAAGGAGAATTGTTCATTATAAATGTTGGTGAATTTTGATGGGAAGCAAAAAATTAAAAACCACTGAAACCTATGGCTTCATTCTCTTATTGCTGTACTTGAAGATAAAACGTAAAATTTCTATATGAAGCATTGCACATAATTGACTCCTTTTGATGTGTGGGTATTGTGTGTGACCCTGTTAGCCCAGAGCAGTGACCAGTAAAAATGAAAGTGTCTTCCACTGTCCCATACAGGAATCAACATAGATATACTGTAAGTAAACTATGATGTCATTGAGTCAGTTGCCATGGCTTCCAAGAATAGCTGTGGTCATATACTACCTCACTTTTCAAACTTTTACTGTCAGTAACCTCAGATTAACTAGGAAAAATAATGATTATATTGAGCCATCTTACAAAGATAACTTGGAATAAGGACTTTGCATAGGTTTTCTAGGAAATGGAATAAAATGGGTTGAAACCAGCCCCCTAAGTGCAACAGAAGAGTTTGCAGGTAACCAGAACTCTGACAACATCACAATAGTGCTGTCCATCCCCGACTGATCAAAGAAATGGAATAACTTAAACACTTTGCTTCTTATGCTGGCCCTAGAGTGTAGCAGGAACGTGGGGCTGCTAATACAGGCTTCTGGATTCTTGTCCATACCCACATTTCTCAAACATGATAAAAAAAAGATGCGAGTAGGAAAATCAAGCCATAGACTGTAGAAATCACCAACGGTGGTTTCATTCTTAGAAGTAAGTGACTCTTTCTTAACTTCTGATACATCTTTTAAAACATTTGTTTTTTCATTAGCATCCGTACCCTTCCGAAGAGCAGAAGAAACAGTTAGCGCAAGACACAGGACTTACAATTCTCCAAGTAAACAACTGGTGAGTGACCCAAAAATCAATGTCTTTTCCCATGGCTAAAATGAGATTTCTAAATAATTGTTTTCTTCTTTTGTTTCTAAAATGAATGACATTGAGGAGGATAACTTCTGTGTTTCTACCTTGAGGTGTAAAAGCAGTGATTAGGGAGAGGAAAAGGTAACCTAGGGAAATGGTTTTTATAAGATTTATACCTTTTCTCTTCCTCTCCCTCTCTTTCATTTCTCTTCTTCTCTGTTGCTGTTCCTCCCCACCTCACGTTTCCCATCTCTGAGGCTCTAAAATTCTCAAATTGAACCACAAATTCTGTTTGGGTCATTCCTGTGGAAAATAGTTATGCTGTGTGTTTTTGCACAGTCTTTATATGTAGTTATCAGTTCTGCAAAGGATTCTTTTGTCTGGGCTTTGAGTGGTGATGTAGATAGAGGCTTTTTAGTATCTCCTAATAGAAATTTATTTACCCTAATTTTTTTTTAAATAGGAAAGAAGGTTTTTCCATTTGTAGCTTTGCGATTTGGTAGATTACTCTTGTGGTGGTGTGTGGACCATCCACCCTTTGTACACGGCTTAAAGGGTAACTGAGGAATAGGAGGGGCAGAGGATTAAATAAAATGATCACAGTGGCCAAGAAATGATATAGGAATTACTTATCAAAATACTGGCCCAGGTTTTATCAGCAGCTTAATTTTGTTCAGTACATTCTTGGGGTGATGTTCAGATTAATTGAACTGACAGTTCTCTTTCAAAATTCAGGGAAAGTATTTGCACGGATTTCAGGCCTTATACAAACTTAATTACATGGAACTCCATTTTATCATTCTAATTCCATGTAGCAGAGGTTGTATTTACAAATGAGAAGTCTCTGCCTTTATTCACAGCTTTCCTTAATATATTTATCAAAGCAGGTTCATTTACAAAGTGCTCTATCTGTGGGATACAGGCAGGCAGACATTAACAAAGCTTTTAGGTTTATCAGGCTCGCTGCCTGATGAGCTACCCGAGGGTCAATTGATTTTGTGGTTCTGTGATTCATTTTTTTCTCATTTTTCTAGGATCACAATGAGAGACATGCTTGGAGAATTAGCCAGTTTGTCTGCCTTATCTGTCAGGCAATTTTTTTTTTCCCAGGGAAGTCAAGCTACTTAAATTGGCCACAGGAACTGCCGTTATCTGACTTTAATGCACCCTATAGTGTGGATAGCATTTCAATTACACCAGTAACCAAAGCTTAGCTGCAGCCCTTTTCATGCCTAGTGCTGTACAGAAAGTGATGTGCCTACCTACAGAAGCAGAAAATTGAGTTGCCTTGCTTCTGTCAGGGTGATTAATGCAGAAATAAACTGCTAACCTGAAAAGAAAGGCAGAAAGAAAGGATAGACAATACAGACTTGAATTCACTTTAATTTTCTTCTAAAGATTGGAACTATGTACATTTAAAGATACCCTTTAGACCAAAAACTTGGAATAAAGGCTATAATCTCTAGAGGGAGATATATATGTGATTATGTGTTGATATGCTCTTCATAGTGTAAATATATATGTATAAACATATATATTTTCATTTATGTTCCTAGCACAAGTTATCAGTGACTTGAAACAATAACATAAATGCATTCTGTGCTAACTATGGTAGGCTTGTTTGCCCTGCATATGATTTTATAGCATACTGATTACCAAACTGAGCTACTATATATATAGTAGTCCTTGGTATGGTTAATGCAGTTGTGTAATCATAACTTTTGTACATTTTGGGCAATTGTGGGAGGCTATCATGGGAATTTTTGAGAAAAAATAGAGTATTGCTACATGGATATTTGGCATTGATGTTTGATCTTGTTCTTTTTGAAAGCACTCTTCCATCTATATCACCCATTACCTATACTTTTTGATGTAGTCATTACACTTGAAGAGTGAAGAATTTTTACTACCTAAAGTCCAGTATCTAAACACCAGCATTTCCCACAACTAGACACCTGGCTGGAACCTGGAAAGAGCACCCTTCCTTTCCAAATTCCACAGAGCCCCAAGGCATGTACAAGTTCAGTCAGTGTGATACTTGAGGTTTCTTGTTTCTCTATTATTTGAGCCACAGAATGCCAAGGGTTAGGATGTGACAATCTGTCACACAGCATACCTCCCATAATACGGCATAAATGTTGACACCTACGCCTCTACAAAATAATTCCATCTTCCTAATTTTCACACTTCCTTCTGAAAAATCCTATAATCCTGCCCTCGGGTCCAATGCTTAGTTAACGGCTACCTTAACTTTGATAATAAGGTGTGACTCATGAGGATAGTACAGCAAATACCTCTAAAAGACTACCCAGAATTTAATATAGGGACTACATTTCTGGGGATTTCAGAAAGAAATGCGAAGGAGAACACTACTTATTTTAGTACATTTTTAACCTGCCCAATGCCTTGATGAAGTCAGCCTCAAAACAGAGAAAGCTATTCAATCTAATTTCAAAAGGCCTCACAGTCACTGTTCTTAACTACAAAGTAATGCCTAAGAGAGATGAGATGAGTGGAGTATAAACTATTTTTCCAGGCCCTGAGAGCTCTCAGTCAACAACCAGAGGGCATCAGAGTACAGTTCTTAAATGAACTCATTCCATCAGTTAGCCTAAGAAATAATACCCACTTCTCTGATAGAGTCCAGCACTGTAAGCGTGTGTGCTACAAGGTCTGCACCCAGAGAATTGGAGTAGTCTAGAAATGCTTTCTAGAGCATTTTAAAACAGACAATCATGGAAAACTTGCTGTTCTAATTCTGCTTCTCACTTGCCTCTTAAAATGGAAAGGCCACACAAGGGCAGGGTAGTTAAGAAGTGCCGTAAAATGACATCTATAGCAATAAACAATGGAACATGGCTTCACGTACTTGATGAGAGCAATAAGCAATAAAAGCAGATCTGTTAAGATCAGTCAGTAATGATGAACTTTAGAACAAATAAGCAAAAAGTTGAGGCAATTAATGGAATTAAAGATGCATTGCATCTTGGCAGCCAGCACTAAAAATAATCTTAATGGGCGTTTTCAATGTATTTACGTAGGGAGTATGCAAAAAGTGATAATACAACTGAAGCAAAATATGATTTCAGGAAAGGGGTGAAACTTATGACACTGAGTCATTTTTTTTTTCTGCAGTTAAATCTTAAAAGTCCATAATTAATCAATCACCTAATTAAGACTTTCTTTTCAAAGATGATAACCATATCTTCAGTGTTTGCACCTCACCACCGAAGTTCATCACAAGTGAGAGACTGGCTTTCTCTGCGAGTTAGTTGGTAGAGCATCAAATCAGTCGTAAAGCAACCATAGTGCATGCTTTGGGAGAGAGGAATAGCAAAGAACCAAATATTCTCAGCCTGAATAACGTTCTCACAATGCAGAAGCAGACATGGTATAATTGAACTGAATCTTGATTAAAGCTCTAAGGGTAGTATAGCATGTGACTAAGCGCTCAGGCTCAGGAGTCAGACCTCATGGGGTTAAACGATCCTGGTTCTGCCATTTGATACATGTTTGACCTTTAGCAATTACTTAACCCCCCCGCCCCTTACAACTTAGTGCTTGAATCTGTAAAATGGGAATAATGGTCAGATGTAGCTCATAGAGTCACAGGACTTTTTAAAATGCCGCATACTAAGTTCTCAGCATAGTGCTGGCACATATAATAGCTGGTAGCTATTGTTAAAATAGTTAAAAACAAATAACTGTAAAAATGAGAGAGAAACATGATTTCATATGATAATAATAAGTCATTAAAAAGCTTACAAACAGGAGTGGAGTTTTTTTTCAGGGGGAAATACACATATTTAAGGAGAAAAAAGTTTAATGCAGATGACTTACTGTGCATAGCTTCTGTATTAAACAAAGATAGACTTTTGTAGTTTCTCAGATGATCGGTTTTTGTAGTTCTTTGATGCCAGGGAGGTAAGATTAGGGAGCCCTAGGAGGTAAGTGGCTTCAAATAACTATGAAGGTTAGACGTTTTGAAAAAAAGTTTTGGGTATTAACACTCTGGTATTTTCTCAGGAGGCATGCTTACAAGCATTCATTGACAAAAGGCAAAAAAATTATTTTTTAATGAGGAAGTTCTTGCTTGAATAATTTGTTGAGATGCATTTATACATCTTTGACAGTAGTAATCATTGAAATATGACAAAGTCTTAACTTTGACAATTAAAATCCCTTAAGCTAAAATTACTCTGGGAAAAATCATAAGACATTTCCATGTTCTTATGTAACTTTTCTCAATGTTATATCAGAATTATAACATTAACTTGAAAGTTCCTATTTCCAGATTATTTTTAAAAGGAAGAAATACTTTTTAAAAACTCTTCTCACTGAAGTAATTATAGCCTACTTGTATACCAACAAACAAAGCCCACAGGGTGGGTGACTTATTGACAAAATACAGGCATACTAGGAATAAAGGGTTTACTTTCTTGATAGAAGACTGTCTCCAGGCCCCCAAATAAAAAAGCATGAAACGGAAATTTCAAAGAACTTTCCAGTAGAAGGTGGTTCAGAGAATTCCTTTGTATCATGGATCAAATATGCTTGTGCAGTCTCTCGAGCTGAGATTAAATATCTGTGTCCCATCTGGGGAATGGGCCACCTGAGACCCAATCCCCACCACTACACAATATGTCCATGTAACGAATATACATGTGTACCCCCTGAATAAAACATTTAAAAAAATCTGTGTCCCATTTGCCCCACCTTCCCATCACAATGGCCTCATGATAATCATTCTAGGTGTAACAGCTTTTAATACTCGACACCCACTTGGTAACACTTCCTCATGGAAAGCAGCGGTTTTGCTTTACCTATTTCAATTTGGCCTCACTGATGAATTTTTCAAGAATGTGTAGGAGCTTGTTTAATTTAATTAGGACTGAAGTACTGTGCCTAGAGAAAGGAATCAGTTTCCCTTTCTAGCCCTCTTCTCTCTCCCTTTAGGAATGCTCATTAACTAGCCAGGTGACTTGGTTTTCCTACGTGTGAAATGGAATGATGCTTAGACAAAAGGAGAATTTGTATGTGAAAACATGTCGTAGGTTAAAAGTGCTCTGAAAAATCAAAGGTAGCAGTGTTAGAAGTACTTCTCAGCCCTGATTAAAATAGGGACAGGAACAGAGTGGTAGCCTAAGGAAAGCAATCATTTTCCTCCAGGATCCATCAGCCCAGATAGATTTGGGTGCCCAGATGCTTTTCTTTGTGCTTGTACTTGAAGGGCAGTAATAGTGTTCTAGGTGGGTTTCAAGACAGGGGGTCAGTTTCAGGCCTTATGTCAGTGAATCTCCAAGCCCAATTAGAAGCCTAATTAGTAGGAGGCAGGGTAAATGCTAGAAGAGGTTGCGTTTCCTCACAGCAAAGAAAAGTCATTTTCAAAGGTGTGTATGTTGTCATCCCACCGCAAGGCGAGCAGACACCAGGAAATACGTTGTAATATTAGGACATCAAGAGTAAGCTGGGAATTGAGTAAAATAATTTTGTAGTAAACATATGGAATAATTGGCCAGTGGTGCAAGAAATCTAAATGAGGTACAGAGACAGCTGGACACTTTTATCTCAGGAGAGAAAGGATTGAAGGATAGAGTGATAAACCAGGAAGGTGGAGTTGGGATAAACCTAAAGGGAACAAGCCTGCTGGACTAAATATCCTCTCTCTGCTCAGCAATTTCCACCGCGGCCATTTGTTAAACGCATAGCTGCCGTCTTCAGTGATTATTTGCAAGTAACATCTATGTTTCTGAATAAAAATCCATTTGAATCTCAAGTCAGATTTGCCAGGTGCTAGATTCATTGTCAGCATTTAATGTGCTGAAACTGCCGATGCTGAGGAAGTGAATACAAAAAAGCTGTGGTGAGCTTGAAGTGAAATGCTTCTCTTTCAGATGACTTCCTATGCCAGGAAAACCAATGGCCATGGAAGGAGGCAGAGATGCCAAGGGCTGTGATTTCAAATAGCCCCATGAGGTTTTTTGCTAAATCAGCACATGTTCTTACCAACAGTCTTTCATGGGGTGAAATAACTGAGCTTGTGTAGTGTTTCCAATCTCTTTCCATCTCTGTATAGGTTCCAATCACTGTCCCCATGGTCATATTATCATTTCTTGGGGACCTGTGATTATTTCTGAGAAGCAAACCAAAAGAAGGTAGGAAGAGAGATTAAAAGATGTGAAAAGAAAAAACAAACATGATTAATGTTTAACCAGAGGGATTATCCTGAAATTTAAGCAGATTTCATTTTGCTCTGTCTACAGCAAAAAGTAACTAGGGGTGACCAGGGCATCGACATATGGCATACCAGTTTTGAATAAGAGGAAGTATTACCATATTTTGCCATGCTACTTCCTGCAGCAGATTTACAGAAGCCACACACTGATCTAAACATTGAAGATATGTATCGTACCTAGGCAGCTGTGCCTCTAATCCATTGCTCTGCATTTCTAGACACCTTCTATCCTGTAGAGATGGATGTACCATTTCCAGAAATTTAGATTCAGACCAAATTTGGGCAAGCAGTTAAGACTCAGCAAGAGCCTTTTAAAAGTGGTAAACAAAAGGAGTAGAGGGGGAAATAAAGGAAGGGAATGCCAGCGAGGGTACTCAAAGGGGAGGTTTGCTGCAATCCTTTACATTCAATTACACCAGCTCCTTTGTGCTTTTCCCTTTTGCTCTGCAAAGAAAGAATGAAATATGGTTTTCATAGCAAGCTGGCAGCATTATCTCAGGATGCATATTTCTTTGCTGGGTTGGAATGCCAATAAGGGGAGAAAAAAAGTTCCTAGTTTAGAGAAAAGTACAGTGTTACAGAGAAAACACAAAACAACAAAAAAAGGAATGCAACAAGTTTCTGAAACAGTTCCAAAAAATGCCCCGTAAAGAAAATATTCAAATGAGAACTTTGGGGAAAGAGAAAATTTCTCATGATGCAAGTTACCATTTTTCCAAAATCTGTAACTATGGAAAGAAATTTGGGCGAAATTGTCACCTCTTTTTGATATTTGAAGATTTTTAGAATTAACCCCCTCTCTTTCATTGATGAAGACAATAAACTCCCGACAAGTCCTGCATTAGGCGCAAGACCCTACCTACTTCTGCACTTCATTATACCAGTATTTGGATGAGAGACAAGGTTTGCTCAAATAAGTCCTTTATCCATCTCGGTTGGCCTGATCTACAAGGTTTCTTAAAGTAACACAGAAATAAAAGTCTGTATTTCAGTGGGTTGCATGATTTTAGAGTAGAATGGTATTGACTTGCCTATTTATTTTTAAATAAAGAAATGAAGATAACTCATTGAAAATATTGCACAATTATTCCAGAGGAACTGATTCAGCAAGTATTCCTAGCCTCAGTCACGGAAGGATAAAGTAAAAAGTGTATTTTTTAAAAAATGTGTTTAAAAAGGAATCTTCATATTGCCTTCTAACTTATTTCTAGAATGCAGAGAATAGAAAGGGGGCTTGTAAATGCAGAGTTTAAATGAGCCCCTAAATTAGAAGCTATTAAAAGGAAGATAAAGATACTAATACCCCATGTTGTTAACTTTCTTTCAATTTTTGACTCTTAAAAATAAGAGTCTTGGTGGCTACAGCCTGGTTTTAAATTTCCAGTCCTTTTTTCACGGTGGTGCCTTTACCAGTTATTTTTCCCCCTCATTTCTTTCATTACCCACAGTACTGAGTATTCTTTAGATTCTTTCCAAAAATTTACTCTCAGGGAAATAAGTACTTTGTGAATAGTCTGTAGACCAGATCCTCATTCCCTTCACTCATTCATACATGCATTCATTCACTGGAGAGCAGCCTTCTAAAAATGTCTTAATTGAGAATTTGCTCTGTTAATGAGTAAATGTAGGTCCTATTAACCTCGTAATCTTGGGGACTTGTTTTTTTGTCGTTGCTGTTGTTTTCATTGTGTTGGATTTTTCACATATAAGAGAGTGAGCATTGATTAAGTGGTGTTGTTGCCTTGTGTTTATTACAGGAATTCCATCCAATTCGTGAAAGGAAAAATTATTTGCAAAAGTATTAGACACCTGTGCAGAAAAATATAGAAAGTCTTAATTATTTTTTAAGTATTACTTTTCTTCAAGACTTTTTCCTGCTTCATTGTTTGATTGTAATCATAATAGAAGGACTTGTTTCCGGTTTTGTTTGGTTTTGTTTTTGTGCATGAATCCGAATCATTGCTGACCGATTATTCAGTAGAGATCTTCAGCTAACTCCTAGCCCTCATTCAGAATCGTTAATTCTGCACTCAGGTTGAAACACATGCAAGGTTCTTTCTCTTTTTCCCTTGCAAGGTAAACATTTAGAGATATGAGATTTCCCGTGTGTCTCTAGATACAGCTTATCTTTTAGATAAGTCCCTGCAGGCTGAGGTTTCAGGCTACTTAATGTCGACCTCTTGAGTTCCAAACTTCCTTAAAGCCTTTAGATAAGCAACAAACTTTAGCAATAATTATTCAAGGAATGGGTGGAACAGTGAATTAATCCCCAAAGATCTGGATTCAAATCTACCTCAAAGCCCACACGTGAAAAATTGGTTTAATGGTTTTGTCTTAATGGTTTCAGCTTAATTCTTGAGGAAGGAATTCTTGACTAAGGGTATCTCATAAGAATGCCTGCTAAAGGATTTATTTTTGCATTACTGTCAGACAGACCTCCTTCATAGAGATGGTCACAAATATTTGCATACTGTCACCTATCTGGTATTGCCATTTTGGTAGTTCCAAAGTCAAACTGTCCTCTATTTTGAATCCAGGCTTAGGATATCATTTCACTTAAAAGATTATGAAACATGTGCTCTGTCTCTGCACGTTGTTTTCTAAAATTCAGAAAAGTACCCGCTTCAAAAAAGGGGAGGAGTCTGATTCCAATAGTGTGCGGGTCGTGAGTACTCAAGGTGTATACAATGAAATGCACAAAGAGATAGGCAAGGAAGTCTGCTGCTGTTGTTTAGATCTGGTTCCTGCTGTTTTGTCAGTGCAATTGAAAGGATGCATGCATGTTCTTGAGTGCCCATGGGCACATTTCCACTTCATAAGGGTTTGTAGAAAGTAGCACGATGGAATTTGGTCACAGCTGGCTTATTTCCTGTGTTACCTAATGCCAGGTTGGGGAGGGGGATAAATTCCAAATACTTTCTTAGGGGTGAGTTACTAAAACCCTGATAGTCTCGGATCTGTGTGACTCAGTGTAGCTCTTTGCTTGCCTTTGCTCTTTGCAGGTTTCCTGTTATCCTGTGATGTTCCCATGGATTCTGTGTTTTCATGTTTGTGTTAGGTGGAACAGACTGCTGTAGAAGAATGAGAGGAGAAAAGTAGAAACTCCCGGTGAAATAGAATAGAATGAACTTTCCTTGTAATTTTTTCAAAATGCACTTAATAAAGCAATGTCAGTAAACAGGAAGCAAGTGATGTGTAAAATAATTAGCACCAAAGGGAACATAATAGGTTACTTATTAAAATCCATAGGCGGATTCTGTGACCCCACCGGGTCCAGGGACCAGAGATCACATGACTCAGTGTGCCTTTTCTGAAGTGAGCACCCCAATGCACTTTGTCAGCTACTGGCTCCTGACATTAAATAAGCTTCAGGTATGATTTATTGAGTAGCCTTTTGACAGGAGTGAGAAACTGAAATCTTCTAGTCCTTGCCGAGCCTCAGCTCTATTTTCATTACCTTCTCCAAGTATTACATTTAGTCAACCGAGTTATGTGTAGTTCTGGGAGAATCTCTCCTGCTCCCAGAAGTCATTGTTCCACTCATAATAAAATTATGCTATCAATTTGCCACAAGAGAAACACTGGAGTTCACTAAATTATTGCCATGTGTTTTGTACTAAAGACAAAGTGATACCAATTAAAAAAACAACCACCCCTGGATTCTATTTTAATGGTGTGCAGGGAGGAGCGAGTCGAGCTGGCAAGGGAGGTCATGTCTTCCTTCCACACATTACAAATTTCATTTTCCTTAATTAGAAAATGGCGCTTATGGAGAATGAGCAGGGGGCTTAAGTGGGGAAGGAAGAAAGAATGAAACCTGAGCTGAGCCCTAAATAATATGTCAGAAAATGACAATTTGCCTCCCATAAGACTATTTCATTTGAAAGATTTGCTGGGTTACATTAGGCTCAGATAGATTTTCCTGGAAATGGGGCCATAACCCATAGACTAAAAATGCCCCAATTCCAAAGCTCTGCAGATAAGTCAAACCCATGCTTTAGTTCCATCACAGCAACGAGTACTCTGTAGCTCTCGCTTAGGGTAACATTTTCAGGATGCTGTGTCCCTAGAGATTTGAGCATTAGTTAGGATGTAAGAGTGTTGTGTTTTTAGATTATCAGCAGGAATAATATCCTGCCATCTCGATTCATCTTCTTTTAGATTAATTAAATAATTACTAATAATTTGTCCACAGAAGGAAAGCTTACCTATCCCATATTCTAAATAAATAATGCCTGCAATTTACCATCAAGTTAGTGATAGAGCGAATTTAGAATTTTAGCTATTGTATGAATAAGCCAAATTTTATTAAAACACAAAATCTTTATATAATAAAAATATTTTCAGCCCCAGGTCGTAGTTTGCTAATTTTAAATAATACATCTAATGACACAATTTTATTAAGCAATTGTGAGCAAGCAATACTTGCAGTGTATTGTAATGAATTATATTTGTTCTGAGGACAAACAAATAAAATTTATTGAGAAAACTGACACTTCATGCAGATATGATTTTCCTAATAACACAAGTAAATCATGAACAAAGAAAGAAAATAATGAGGACCTCCATTGCTAGACCTTGCTAGAAATTCTTCTGTCTCCTAATAGCAACACTTGCAAATAGACCAATGGATCCAGACAGAAAACGATTCTCCTAGACATCACAACAGAATAAAAGTAGGTTGTGTTTTATGAGTGAGAGCCTTGATATTTGGCCATGTTTCCAAACTAGTCAACAGTCTGAAATCATTTCTGGATTGGTTTGAGAGTTTATTTTCCTCCCTTTTAAGTGACAAGGGATTATTCAGAACTGCAGTGCTTAACTCTTAGTAGGTACTCATAACTTTCTGTTGGATTGAAATCAAGTAAGCTAGAGAGAAGGCTGACTGGAGAAGAAAATATACATGAGAGCCAGTTATTGACGTGGGTAGGTGACTATTAGCATGCCACTTCTTGGAGGAGATTAGATTTGAAGTTAGTTTTGAATCAGAGGAAGAACTGTTTTAGTGGTTGGCTAGAAATATTATGAGATGAAAGTAGTGAACTAGAGTAAAGGAGTCTGGGAGGAAACCAGCTCTCCCTGACTAGAGAAAAAGACTTTTGCAAGTGCACAGGGTACACTGAGGGAGACAGACACCCCATTTACAGGATTACAGTGGGAACAGCATGGAGGAAGGTTCAGTGTTCAGACAAAGAACGAAGCAGTGTGGTATATTAAAAGGAACGAACTGGGATGTCGGCAGCTTGGGTCTAATTCCAGCTCAGACAATTTGTGTGATCTTGGGCAATTTAGCCTTTCTCAGTATCAATTCCCTCATCCATAAAAGAATAGGGATTGCGTGATTTTTAAGGTCCTTTCTATCTTTAAAATTCTATTATTTTATGATTCTAAATCTGTGAACTGAAAAAAAATCTAGTCAAAGCAAGTGAGATGAAAAACGATTTTAACCATTGTATCTTGAATTGAATTGATTCGAAGAAGAGATGGAAAGACCAGTCATAGTAGACTGTAGGTGACTTAAACAGAATCTGAATCAGAGATTTAGCTATTAAAATGAAGAAAAAGGAAACCGATTTTATCTCTATTGTTTTGGTGACTCAGCATGGGGTGAGAATAGAAAAAGGAGCTACAACCCTGGGCTCTGTGCCTTGGGGAGCAAGGGCTTGGGGATTCTTTCCACAATGACAGCAGATTTGAGTGGGACCTGGTGGTTTCTCTGGGAAGATGATTTTGTTTTCACAATAGATAGCATAAAATGAAGATGAGTCCCGCAGGGGAAGAGGTCAGAATAACAGGAAGCACTGTGGGACCGCACAAGGGGAAGGAAAGGTAGGTCTGAGAGTACAGATGTTATTCAAGCCTAGGAGCAGATGACCTAGTCCAGAAAGAGAGAGGATACCTTGGTGACAGAGGGTGCTGGGAGGAGCCTAAGGTTTAGGGGCAAGTCCACACTGATTGCTGTTATTTAGAGGAGCTCTGTAAAGGGCCACACCTCGTATAAGCACATAGGATTGTCCTAGGCAGAGAGCCTTAAAGTCTCCAACTGGAAAGACTAATTAGAGTCAAGGGAAGACAAAGGATTTACATCTATTTAAGAAACAAAGTTCTTCATAAAAATGAAATAGTAGGCAATGTAAAGGAGTCTATCATTCTTCTTCCAAGTTTAGATCAGATAATAAAGGGGAAAACTTTTTGTGTCATAAAAGTTTTGACTCAAATAGACATCCCCCAATTTTCCATAGTTGCGAAAGCTAAAAATCTTGTAAGAATGTGGAAATACATCATGGGTTTTTTTTCTTTTTGTGAAATTCCTTGGCATCCTGATCCCTGACAGTTCAGCAGCAAAACAAAAAGATCTTCCTAATAGAGTGCTGTTGATCTGGCTGTGGAGAGCATGGACCCTTTGCCGTGGGTGAGCACCACTCTCAAGTAATCTGCTTCAGCAGTGACCATTCATACACTTTTGGCTTGTCACTTTCATGGCGATTGATAAAGTTTTAAAAGGCTACACTAGAGAAAAATGAAATATCATTTTATGAAAAGTTTATCTTATTTCAGTTTTATGTAGAAACTACATACAGTGCTTTATCTTGAAATTTTGATAAGCT
Organism: Tarsius wallacei; assembly: GCA_963574415.1. NCBI lineage: Eukaryota > Metazoa > Chordata > Mammalia > Primates > Tarsiidae > Tarsius > Tarsius wallacei. The sequence goes on along the minus strand of CAUYQG010072014.1, from coordinate 73,311 downwards.
GACTCTTAAATCCCTTCTTGCAAGGCAGAGGTCCCTATTCAGAAGGGCAAAAGAACTCACACACCAGGTCAAAGTTACATGTAGAGTCTCACATACACACAAAAACAAAAACAAAACATAGAGCTTAGAGTCATTGATATGACCAGACCAAATGATTTTCCTACCCAAACAGTCACCTTCATTTGTCAAGGTTTTCTAAACTGACTTTATACATTGACATGTTGAGGGCTAATTATCTATTTTATCAATTTCTTTCAAAACAACAAGGAGGAATAAATTTGGGAATCTATGAGTAGCTATAACTGTGATATTTAAATATTTAAATCAGTGGGACATTTGTGGTCTACTGCCAACATCACAACTGACCTCACAACACAGTTTAATCAAGTCGTTTGTTTCCTTGCCCCCCCCAGCCATACCTCCCCATAAACTGTACTCTGCCTTTGAAGTTCTTTAGTCTCCAAAGTCAGTTTCTTACTAGATAACTTATTTCCTAAGAGTCTGTTTCGCAGGTTGCTTATTCATTGTTTGTATTAAGATGTTGTTATGCTAAAGTTCATCTCTATCAAGAATTCGTTCAAAAATAAGCATATTTCTTGTCAAGTCTTTTCCTTGGGTAACATTAATACAGATGAACCTTTGGATCCCAAACAAACCTGCTTCTCAGTGAGTCTGGAAATTTTCTGAAACCATTATCTTTTCTTCTTGAATGCAATGAATGAATCATCCTTGTTATCCATCCAGTCCCGACTATATTTGGAGTCATACATGAAAATTTTACAATTTCTTTGGAAAACTGGGCATTTATAATGAAAAGGAATAGTATGACAGGTTGAGTCATTTTATGAGAATGTTATTTTGTGACTCACTTCTTTATTTAAAGGGAGCATTAAATACAACATCAAACATAGTCAATTCATAATTAGAGTAGAGCTAAATTTTATAATATAGCTCTTACATGGTTCCCAGGAACACGTGCTTACCAAGGCTCCATTGCACTTACTTTTTGATAAGCCTGTGTTCAGGAAAGCAGGCATGGTTATTTACCATCAACTTTACAGAAACTGTCAAATTAACTGAAGAAAAGTTGTGCTCCACTAAAGAATATACACCTTCCATTCCATGAGGGCAGAAGCTATGGTCAATTCACTGTTCAAGATCCTGGCTGCCTGCCATAGTGCCTGGTACATGTTTGGCACTTGCCTAATATTTATTGAATAAATGCAAACATGGTAAATAGATATGTAGTGTCTATGTTAAAAGATGTCCTAAAGGGTCTTATCTGAGTAGTAAACACTGGTCAGTGATATTAATACTTCATTTGAAATTCTCATCTTACAAAAAAATTGAAGTGCAGAGAGAAGAAATGATTTTCTGAGGTCCACTGAATGCATTGAAGGTAAAGCCCAAAGTTGAACAGATCAAGTCCCCAGGTCTTGAATCATTTTTAACACACCACACTCATTTCAGCTATTAAATTATCTCAAAAAGAAAAAAATACATAAAAGGAAGCATCTTGATCATATGGTTTCTTTTCTAGTAATTTCATAGAGCTATTGTGCCCTTGCTTTTAAGAAAAATTAAAACACTCTCTCTTCTTTATTATGTTATTGTGTTCATGAACATTGTGAAAAATTAATGAGTAAGACACTTAGAGTTGAGATTCTTACATTGTGTTTTAAATAATTTTTATTAAATGGAATATTTAGAACTCATCGAAATGGGTATATGTAATTTTTAAAAAATGAAACATTTAAGGACCATCAAGAAGTCTTCAGAAAATTCACTTTGAATTTGGATTTAGGCCAAACTTGTTACTGGGTAGCTTTTCACTTGAAAACTATTATATACAGAGGTGGGGAAGAGAGGTTGAGCAAAAATACTATAGGGCACTTGCCTGAATTATTTAATATAACGAAGAGTTTCTGGGTCTGAAAAAAGATGATACCAACTGAAAAAATGTTACCATTGAAAACTTAAAGCCAGGCTCGGTGGCTCAGCCTATAATCCTGCGCCTTGGGAGGCTGAGTGGATTGCCTGAGCTCACGGGTTCGAGACCTGCCTGGGCAACATGGTGAGACCCCATCTCTACAATATATCAAAAAATATCCGAGTGTGGTAGCGCACGCCTGTAGTTCCAGCTACTTGGAAGGCTGAGGCGGAAGGATCGCCGGAGCCCAGCAGGTCGAGGCTGCGGCAGCCGGGAGTGGCCACTGCACTCCAGTCTGGGTGACAGAGTGAGACTCCAACTCAAAAAAAAAAGAAAACTTAAAAACCAGCTAAGAGTGGTTCCCACTACCATATTGAATATGTGACCTTGGACTCTACCCAATTATGAAGACCCAGGGCAGCCAGTGTACAAAGCAATTACAATGGGAGTCAAACTATTAAGGAGCCAAGAGTTCAGTGTCTTTATGTCTCTACCAAGGTATCCCTAGAATGCTATATAACAGGAATTGAATAATATTAACATTCCCACATGGTAGTTTAAAACAACTTACAGTATATTCTAATCCAAGCAGATTTTTCACTTTGATGACTATGGGAGTGGTTATTTTATTTTTATATGTACTTTTACAAACATCTAAATTGAAATAACCAGAAGCATAAAATTGCCAGTGATTTAGCTGCCTATGAACTTGTAACCAAATACACTTGGAAGATTTTTTTTTCTCTCTCTCTCTCTCTCTCTCTTTAGCTCTCAGGTAAATTTCACTGCATGACAGCATTTCATGCTAGGCAAAGCTCATAGAGGAGATGAAAAAGCATGAAGCATAACAAACATCACAAAGCCAGCACAATTTCTTGTTTATAAAGAAAAACAAGGAATGTAAGCTAAGTGGAAAGGTGCCCGTTGAAAGGTATTTTAAATGCCTTCGAGTTAAAACCATCAGGGATCAGAAAGCAGAAGGCAAATTCTAGAGGCTAGTACACCAAGGAAAGGGGCTGATGAATTGCCTTGTGCACATTTTAATTAAACTATCATCTTGAGAATTTTTTGTATATTGATTTGCACAGTATTTAAAAAAAGCTTCTTTCCCCTCTACTGCCCTCCTTTGAATGTTAAAGCTTTGTGCCTTCAGCTTGACTCCACGAAAAGAAATTACTCATCTTTGGAATTGTTACGAAGGGGGAAAAAAAAAACAAATGGGTGGACATGTTCTCTTCTCCTTTTCAATATGTTTAAATTTCAACTGTTCATATAATTATGCTGGCATGTATTTCTTCCTGGCTCTAGTCATGCAGAAAAATTTTAAACATGAGAAATTGGACAACTCTAATGTGGTGTAAAATCTACTTACTCATTGTATTTCTTTCAATATTCGTTACCAATAGTATGCACATTGTTAAAATTAAAAGAAAATGTTAGCTTTTATGCCCTAATGCATTTATGTGATATACATAGCTGCCAAATATTTTATTACTGTTGAAAAGAAGAAGTTTGAAAAACAGAACAAATGTTAGAGATAGAGTTGGCTTTAGGCAGATGTGACAGTGAGAATTATTTGATAATCATCGCCACTTGTATGGCACCGATTATGAGAATACTTTATCAACAATAAGTAGTTTCCTAACACCTTTGTGAATCAGTTATTCTTAGTTCTTCTGTACAGAGGAGTAAACCGAGGCATTAATTGAAGTGGTTTTCCTAGGGGCTTTTGGAAAGTCACATTAATAGAGTCAGACAAAAGCATTAGAACACTCAACTCCCAGATCAAGTTGTGAAACATCAAATTTTTATTTAGTAGAATTTCCCTGTCAATCCCTTCTAAGTTGAAGATTTGTGTCCCCGAATTTTATCACTTCTCCCTAATTCCAACCTCTCTCACCTGCCACCCCCCTCTCCCACCACACACACAAATACTAAACAAATGGGAAGAAGAATACTTGGCACTAGAGTCTGAGATTCATTCAAAGGATTATCTCTTTCTAGATATCAATTTTTGAAGCTGGTCTCTAAACCATACAGGTCATATAAGGATAGCAAGATGACCTGATGGAGGAGGTAAGGACGAATGCCACCATGTAGATGTGAATGAAGATATCCTTCTTTCTCTGTGACTGGTTAGATTCTCACACGACGATTTGTGTGTGTGTGTGTGTGTGTGTTTGTGTTTTACTGGGGTGCCAAGAGTATACATGTTTTAGGATATGCTAAGAGATGTTCACTGTAATCAGAAGTATCTGGAAGCTAACCACTTGGAGCACCTCTTGTATTGGTAGAAGAAGTCAAATGAGTCTTGTATTCATCTGATTGAGTATTACAACTTTAATACAGTTTTTTCTCTTCTTAAAATGTGCATAAAAATTTTTGGCACTTGTGTGTGTGTGTGTGTGTGTGTGTGTGTGTGTGTGTGTGTGTCCAGACTGGGGCTTGTCCTTGTCAATGATAACCTTGAGAAGACTATCTCATTTTTAGGGTTTTGTACTTAGCCCACACTCCCTATGGAAGATGAAATTGCTCTGATGCTGAGATAGTGTTTCTACTTGCTACCGTCTAATTTTCACTAGTAGCACAGACTGGAAATGATGCCTGGCAGGATTACAACTTTGAGACTCACTCTGGAGTAGGACACTCTCCTGTCTTCCTCATATCAGCATCCTTAAGTCTGTTCAGGGAATGGCCCATTGTTGGTAGTGAGAAAAGGAGACCAAAGATAGCTTGGGTTTCACACCAAATGACTGGGAGAGATTTCAGTGTTCTAATTTATCTGCTCACTTGGTTTCTCACTCAAGGTCTGATCTTTGGAAGAGCAAGTTTTTTCAAATTTTAAATAATCTCCCTCTGGTAATGGACTATGAATTCCTTTCTCCTTCACGTGTTGGCTGCTCAGCTGCTGTTAACACAAGACTTTTCTTCATTCGGTAATGAGCAGTAGTATACTAGTTCTGAACATTTGATGAGTCTTGAACTCTCTGAAAATCTAATGAAATTCATGAATCCCCAGAGGAATGTGTACACACAGACAGATGGATACACACACACACACACACACACACACACACACACACACAATTTTGTCTACAATCTTAGGACCTTTCCATGGACCCTCTAATGAGTAAACCCCAAAACAAATGAACAAAGCAAACAACAACAAAGAAACTTCCTACTCTAAAAAGTTTGGTGGAAATATGTTAACTAACCTTAAAAAAAGACCATAATCACTATTCCTTGTTTTGTTGGTGGTTGAATTTTAAATTAATTGAATTTTTGAAATGGCAACAGATGGTTCTCCCTTTATTAGATTTTAAAATCGTAAAAGTTATGAGCCATACCTTTTGGTTTGTTCTGAATGGTACTGTCAGGGCCATAGCAGAGGCCTGAGCAATTCCACACACTGCACAACTCCAGGGGGCATCACACACACAGACAATGTTGAGATTGGCACCCTCAGAGTCGTGCAACTTAGCATCTCTCATCAGCATCTAACACATTATGGATATTGAATGGTACCATCCCATAGCACATTAATTTTAACAAAATGCTATTTCGGTCATTAGCCATTAAGTCTGCCTTGGTTATAATTATTCTCTTTTAAATGGTGACTTTTTTCTTAATGTTTATCTCTGTGTGAAAAAAAAAATATATATATATATATAGCATATGTCTAAATAGCCATTAGATCTTGACGCATATCACTAGTCCACATAAACTTTTCTTCCTTGGTGAGCTTCATGCTAATAAGGATTTTGTACAGCGTTTTTCAGTGATTTGTGACCACCTTAGTGTCCTGCTTTGTGAAATGTCTATCTGCATATCTGTCTATTAATTTGTTTATCTGTCCACCTATCTATAGAAATTTTAAACGGTGTAATAACTTTAAGAACAGTGACACTAATGTAGTATTAGATTAAAAGAATGTTACTTTATATGGGCATAAATGTAATTTAGAGGCACTTAGAGGAAGCTTTATACTTAGCATGATTCTTGGCCAGTGAAGACAGGTTGATCCCACTCATTTTGGGACTGCTAATTTGTCGTTAATTAGGAAGATTGATTCTGCTCTGTGATGCATAGGCCCAACCCCAAATGCATTTTTCTAGCTTATGGGGCATTTCCCTAGTTGTCATTGTCATTGCAAATGTACAACAAATGTACAACAATGTCACAAAACCTCACAAAATAGAAGTGTTTGCTGGCTTCTAAGAAGCAAGTATTAACATTATTTTGATTTTGTTTTATGTTATAAAGAATGTGCTGGTATTATTTTAACAAACTTCTGCTTTATTCTATTTCATATTTCAAAAATTACAACACAAAAGCTGTGCTCTGATTTGAATTTTTAGTGAAAGAAATGCTTTTGTAGCAAAAATTCTTTTCTCTGTTTTCTTGAAGTACTGTCAGTCCCAGAAGCAGTATGCCTGTCAAGGTTGTGCTAGTCTGTACAAAACAACATTTATTTTCAATATATTAACTGTTTGTTTATCTTCCCCATGATATATTAAATTTGCTGCTATGGCCTTTTTTCCCTCTCTCTTCTCTTGGCTGATGACAAATTTTAATCATTTGACTGTCCTTCACGACAATTACTTTAACTAAGATGAGTTATATTTCCTTTATTGGAATGAAGTCAGGGAATCTATCAAAACTAGTGAAAGGAAAATTCCTAGAAATGTTTTTAAACATAGTCATTAAGAATGGGCTGAACCAATACAGAAAAAAAATATGGAAACTCGGGAGTGTGAAGGAAAGCACTTACTCACTGCAATTTTGATGCCCACCGTTGCCAGAAGGATAACTCAGGCAACTTTTGAACCACATAATTTATTTCAGAGTGGTGCAAACTGGATAATAAAAGCAATATCAAGCTCACAAAAAAGGCTCTCATGTTACTTATTTCACCTGCTATATAATGTTACAGATAAAATACCCATGTTTGTACTTATAAAAAGGTATGCATATATATGGTGAACATAGGTGAACAGTATATAAATATTTACAACACAAGTCAGTGACCTAGTTTTATAGCATTCCTCTTCCTTAATAACCACAGTATTTTAGCACAGCTTTCATAATTTATTTTTCTTATGACTTCAGAAATAAGTTGAACATTACTTTTTGGGCTACTTTTAAATATGCTAAGCATAACCTCAGAAATAAAACAGCAAAATTAATTTAAAAAAACCTGAACACCGAGGTCGTGAGAATGAGAAATGGGTGACAGTGTATAAAATGAGAGTCTTTTGACCTACGTATTTGCAACTTGTCAGCCTAACTTACAGCTGTAAGTGCTTAATAGAAAGACTTTGGTTGTGCCTTTCCTCATGACTTTGTGATCCTTAGCAGCCTCTGTGACATCTCCTGGTGTTGTTGGGTGCTCCTTGGGTCTTTGGCAGCTACTTTTTATTTCTGGGTATCTCTGAATGTTTTATATAACAATTTCCCATGCAGTCAGCTCTGCTTATCTCTGTGGTTTATTCTCTGTAGATAAATTTTAATCCTCAACTGACTTCTTCTTGCCAGCCAATATTCTGCTGAGTTGTCACCTCTATCATCTATCTGTGTATGTTTAGAAAATCCAAACTGATCCTAATATTAGTCCACATAATACTTAATTGGGAAATTAGTTTGCTGCTGCCTCCAAAACCATGCATTCAGTCAGGCCACAAATGTTTGTTGAGCACCTACTATTGCCCAAATACCTGTTGTGGTGCTAAGAACTATGCAAGGTACAGTCTACCAGGGGTAGGTTGAAATGAACCCTCTGCCTTCATAAGCTTCCAGTTCAGAATAAAATGTAAATGACAAAAGTATTACATCAATTGTTTAGAACTTGGAGTATATTTTCCCTCAAGTTCAATGTTATAATTATGCACAGAGGCCCAAACACACCCACAAAAGCCTACACATTACTCTCATCTGAATTTCATCTCAAAATGTTGAAAATATATCTCCCCTCCATGCAGTCAGGGGAGAAAATAAAATTTAAAATGAGAAGAAACAGCATGCATGAAGAAGCTCATACTTCCTACAGTACAGGTCAGAGCAGACTGCCTCAGCCTGACCTAACATTTCTTGCTTTAGGGAAGGGGGCTGTACCCTTTCTGGTTACCCCACTTTTCTCCCATCTTACTGATTCACTACAGTGAAATTCGGCCATTCTAAAGAATGAGACACATGTAAGTAAAATGTCTTTTAAGTTGAAAGATTTCTTTATCTGTCTCCTTACATTGATACAAGTATTTGGCTAGTTAGTATGTCAGATAACAAATACTTATATGCTTAGGTGTTAGAGAGATGCTGGCAAACTAGTCATAATCCTACCCTCATGGAATTTCCAGTCTATTGAGGAAGACAGAAAAGGTATATTAGTTATTATTTGTTTTGATATTAAAATGATTGTAATGGAAATATGCCAGGTGGTGTGGCTCATGCCTATAATCCTGGGATTTGGGGAGGCTGAGGCAGGCAGATTGCTTGAGCCCAGGAGTTGTTTGAGACCAGCCTGGACAATACAGTGAAACCTCGTCTCTACAAAAAACCCAAATCCTAAGCCAAGGGAACTGAGGACCAGTGGCCCAAACTTCACCTGCGCATACATTATATATGTACCTAATCCTGACTTGTACCCCACACCTTTATAATAAAGTAAAGCTAAAAAAAATGCCGAGTATGGTGGCTTATGCCTGTAGTCCCAGCTAGTCGGGATGCTGAGGTAGAAGGACTGCCTGAGCCCAAGAGGTCGAGGCTGCTGTGAGCTGTGATCGTTGTGATCATGCAATGGTACTCCAGCCTGCGCAACAGTGTGAGGCCCTGACACTCAACAACAATAACAAAAGGATTATAATGGGAATCTATGATTAGACAAACATGATTTGTGGATTCTTTATTTTCTTTCTTGTTTTCTTTCTTACTTTTTATAAAATCTCCCTTTATAAGCTGTGCCTCTTATTTCCCAAGAGCTTACGGAGTCATGATGCAGTCCTCAGTCATCTAGAGTAAAAAGAGTTGGCGTAAAGGGAGAAGATAGAAGATACCATTTCCAATTAGTTCTAACTAAGTCAAGAACAACAATATTGGCTGTGTTCTAATCATACGTTTCTTTTTAAAAAACATCTAAGTACCCATGTGTATTATCTAACTGCTCCTCAAAGAAGTCTTCTCAGATAGGGTTATATATTTTTAATCTGCATTTATATCAAAGATTCGGTAACCAAAGGTACATAACCTGTCCGGCACTGCTTAGAAGAATTCGTGGTGCTACACTGGTTTGTGTGTACACACACAGGTAGTATCTGGTACTTCCTCTTAAATCACTTCTGAGGGACAGGCAGCAAGATACAGTAGAAAGGACAGCTTTTGAAACAAGAAGATCTGAGTTTGCATCTGGTCTCACTAGTAACTATCTGTTTGGACCTGAACTTGGAGCCTGGGTTTCCTCATCTGTCAAACTAAGATAATGCCCTTTGATTCAGAGCACTCTTGTGAGAACTATTTAACAATGTACAGGAACTCCAAAAAGTAACTCTTGTTATTATTGTTGTTTTAATGGTTGTATCACATTTTCTGTTATCTTTCTATTCCTGGAAAAATCCTGTACATTTTCCTGCATATGGTAAGGGACTAATAAATATCATTATTTAACAGGTAGCAAAGAAAGTGAATTTCAGGGATTTCCTCCTCCTTTTTTGCAAATAATTCCTCACGCTATTATGTAGGATTTTTATTTCTCACAATATTTTGAATGCTTTTGTTGATGGGGTATTTTAATAGAGGCATTTGCAAAATAAAGACCAAGAAATGTCTCTGGTAATTTGAGTAGTTCATGGCTTCTGAATGAGGCTGGTTAATGTCATGGCAAAATGGTCTTGAAAACCAGAAATCTTAGCCAGCTCTAAATTTTTTTTCAGCAGTATTTCTTCTTCTTCTAAGCTTTTGTTCATCTATGTTCTTTATCAAACATTTTAGATTAAATATCAGAGTTTGATCATGTATACCATTGAAGTACAAACAGCTGATAGGATCGATCACAGGCTTGTAAATATTGAAAAAATGACTTATCGCAGGCATCCTAACACATGCAAAGAAGAGAACAGGCATTATTTTCAGAGATTGAATTTAGCGTCACATCCCTGAGACAGCCTTCTTGGTCACTTGCTCCGTAGTCCATTTTCTCTTCTATTAAAATACAAGGGATATGTTTTTTCATCCCTCTCACTGCCATATTTCTTAGAGATTTAAAAACAGAAAAAAGGTGATGTTATCAAGATGCTGAGAGGGAAGCAGCACATCTAATGAACTCTTACAGAGCTCTTGAAATGGTAGACAACATTTTTTTCAAAGATTAATAAGGTCTGAAGATGGGAATAAACAATATATACATGTACGACCAACCCATTTTGTGTCGGTTTCTGTTTTTGTCTTTCACCTGATTTCTCAGTCCGAGCCTTCCTCCTTCTTTCCTTCCTTTCCTTCTGCCCATTCTTGCTTATTTTCCAGGCTCTCCACCTGGCTACTTCTGATCCACTCTGTTGAAACAGTCCACCCTACTCCCTCATGCCACTTATTTCTGTCCCCTGGTTTATGCGCTCCTTTACATCAGCTCCCCTATCCCTCATCAGACCCTCTCTTGTCTTCAGAGGGGGTAGCCTTCCAGCAGGACTGGCAGGTCTTGCAAACCTTTTGGTTGCTGTAATAAAATCTCTAGGTCCTGAGATTGATGAGGTCAGACGCATGCAGAAGAGGACCTCTAGTCCATGAAATTGTAAAGAATGCCAAGCACATAGATAGGAAGAAAAGATGCCCAGATGCTTGACAGTTCCTATCTTTTGAACACTTGGTTTGTGTTCTCTTCATCGTCCAGGTACTGCAGGTATTCAAATGACTGATTCAGATGCTTTTTTGGAGCTCTTGAGATATCAGTTTACATAATTAATAGAAATATACCAGCAGGTGACTGTAATGTGATTATAAAGTACAGTCCTGGCTGTTGGGGTATATTGAATACTTTTAAATGAAATATGTGGAGTGTGTGTACGCATGCAATGTGTTTAAATGAATGCAGCCTTTCCAATCAGCCAGAAAGAGAGAAAGGATGTAAATTGCTAGCATGTGTTGTTCAAAATGCAAAAGTAGGAAAGCAATATTGATCTGTGCTTTGGATGTTTATTTACATCAGTTGCACAGTGTTAAGATGTCTGGCCATAATTATCAAGACCTGCCCACCTGTCAAACCGCAATTGGGTTATTTCCCCATTGTCTTGCAGCAGTAAATCTTCAGGTCTGGATGGGCATTAGACAAATGGAAAAAGGCTACTTTCCCAGAACATGTAATTCATTATGGAAAACAGGTGCCTGCTGAAGATTTTTGCTTTAATGCAGACATATTTTATTATTCATAAAATATTAATGTGAGTAGTCACTACCAGAGTTGTGTGGGTTGTTTTCATGTAAAATTTTCAGTTTTAATGTGAAGAGAGAAATTATAAGGATTCTCCAAACCTTTCTTTTTTCCAAAAGGTAAAACCATTCCATAAATAGTTTCATTCCCTTGTTCTCCCAAAATAGGTTCCAATGACCCTGGCTCTCACTTACATAATGTGCAAAAATAAGTCTGCTTTAATGTCGTCCGCTGTGGGTGTTCCGTCTAGGGACAACCTTGTAGTAGGGACAGAGTGACCTTTCAAGAAAAAAAAAAGGAAATGAAATATACTTTCATTTTCCAGAAATATGCATGCAAGTAAAAATTTGACAGCCTGGAAGAACATAAGCAAATATATCTTTTTATTTGAAGATAAAAAGAAGCGGGGCTGGATAGGAAAGGGAAAAAACCTGTGAAAAAACGGATGATGCAGTTTTTACGAATAAGCAGCTTAATGTATCTTGGCACCCACAGTAAGCCTTGTAGGAGCTCAAAGTGCCTCAGGCAATCTGTGAGCAGAATAGCAATTTTATTACTTTGTCATTAAACCAATTTCACAGCAGTATTGTTTGTTAATGAGCAGCGGCAAACGAGCGAAGATGTCACACACTGGAATAGCAGAGAGATTTGTGACCCAAGCTCACAGCACTAAGATGGAAAGACCACGGCTATAAAAAAGGAAATACTTTGGGATGAAATGCAAAGTCTATACAGCAGAGCTTGTGTTTATGAGCTACCATTTTGCTAAGAGCTGTGAGAGAAATAAAGGTCTGGAAATATGCAGTTAAAACAGGGCCTATAAAATTAAAACCAAATTAAAGTATAGCAGAGGATTACTGCACAGACTGTACTCGACAAAATATATTTTAAGTGATGAGGTGAAATCTAAATCAGTTTTGTTTGAATTTGGTTGGTATTTATGAAATTCAATAAAAAAATGAAAAAATATCCAAACAAAGCAGCTGCCTCACCCTTCTGTGGTCTCTGAGCCATAAACATACATCACTTTGAGGAAATTCAACTTGCCAATCCTTAAATAATTAGCAACTTCTTGATTCGCAGGGTGTGCCCCTCTGTCTCCATGAAAGCCTTCTCTGTTACTTTATCTCTTCGTAAGGACGTTGCACATGTATAATAAACACCCAGGTGGAGCCCTGATCTGCCTGAGGCCTATGAATCAAGTGCTCATAGCAAGGCTGGAATTGAGCTCGTCGTTTGATGGGACTTTCTCTCTCTCTTTTTTTTTTCCTCCCTTTTTGCTTTTTTTTTTCTTTAAGCCAGGGCTGCTCTTACAAAGAACTTGGGAGACAGCCTTGAGGGATACAAGAAACAGTGCCAGACAGGCACATCACTGCATCCCTGCAAGGCGTCCCAAGCTGAGTGTGCTGCCCAAGCTGTCTTGCCATGTTGACAAGCAGAGAAAAGTGGTTCATGCCACCACTCCTAGGATCAGATTCACCTACTCCAGAAAGGAGGGTGGGTTGAAGGTGGGAGCCTAGGAGGAAACTGAGGAAAATGGTCAGCCTCCTAGATTGTATCTCCATGTGCAAAGGAGATTTTTAAAACACTTCTGGTTGCCAGACTTGCTGCCGAGCCACCCCATTGCTTTGTCAGGGAAACACATTGATTGAGTGTTGAGGTTGACCCAATTTGTGAGACCTGGATGTTGAAATGTCCAGAACTGTGTGGGTGCCTAATCCGTAGGAAGGTCCCAACAGCTCCACGCCGCTAAGCTCACCGCCAGTCATGGTCAAGTTTGGGGCCTCGAATGTTTTGAGGTTTGTAGCAAGTCTATGTAGTTAACTCTCATAACCTCCGGGACTATGTCTCAGTCCTCACTGGCCCCTTTTATGATTCAGTTTGGCTGGCCATGTGTATTTCATATATTTCTCTCATGGTATCTCAGTCTGGATTATCAAGGTGTTTATTAATTTTTAAATTTGGCTTGGATCTATTGTTTTCTTTACTGGCAATTTTTAAAAGTGGTTTTTGGACTAATTTGGTGAAAGGGGATTCTGCAAGAACACTCACAGCCACAATCTGAGCCGTGTACACAGTGGTGGGAGTTCAGCTTTAAGACTGTTTTCTGCCTGACAGGGCAGGACCCCCAGACAAATCACTGGCTGGCTCTGTGGTAGTTGGCAGCCATTCAAGACTGGTCTTGTGCCAGGAGTATTACTAGATAGCCAGACAGATCAATTCACTTTTACATTCCCGCCATTATTTATAGCCCACTGTATATCTACTCTTGCTTATGAAGTAATGATTAGCAAATACAGTACACATAAAACATGGGCATTTGTTCTGGAAAGGGCTTTCTCCTGCTGATATTGCAGATAGTTTCACAGGTCACAGAACCTTAAAAAGGATTTAAAGGGCATGTCTTGTGTAGCATTTGTTCCTTTGAAAATGATGCTCCTTTCCCATTTTTGAGTAATTGAAGAGGATAGAAAGGTTTTTTCGTTGCTTATGTTTCATTGAATTCTCTGCAGCCCCTTTTCCCACAGATGTTGCAGCCAAACCTGTAGAGAGGGAGGTGACGTGGCATGGCTTGCTATTTAAAACAACCACGGTATTTTGTGCTTCCCTTTTGAGCATGTCAAGGTGAACAAAAGGAAAGCTGCTAGCATTTACGGGAGGGAATTTGGGACAGGCTCTTTTAGATGCAGGGGGAAACTGACAGGACTTGGTGAAGAAAGACTTTGGCTCCCACGTTTGTTTGTGTTTTCTTCTCCGTCTTTCTCTCCAGAGCACATGATCTATATCAACATGCTGCTTGGCCATACTAAAGAATCTCAGCTGGTGGTGATCTACCAGTTTCCGTGAGGATTATTACTGTATTCATGCATTTTAAGAAGTGTTCATTCCGTTCAGAGTTAATGCTTTGGAGAACATCACACAGCTTGAATCATGGGTGTGGGGGGACAGCTTGACTTTTCTTGAAGAATGTGCGGTGGCCATAAACTAGTTGATTGGAAGCTTGCATTCTGCAAGCTTGGTGTCAATTGCACACGTTGATGAAGTCATGTTTTCCTAGCAGAATGAATTTGCATGGAGGGGGAAAAAAACAACATTATAACAGGATGATACCATCAGGAAGACTAAGGGAAAGTGGGCCAGATTTTGAAAACATCAGGCTTGTTGGCAAACTGCTACACTTGCATTGCTTCCTACCTTGTTTATTGTACAATGGCCTTCATTCAGGTGTCATTGCAAGTACCTTTTGTGCCCTCCAGCAATTGAATGCATTTTGTATTGTGCGTGCAGTTTGTTTTCCTTCTGTTGCAGCAGGCAGAATTGTGACATATTATTGCTAAGGAGATTGACAACTCATAAGAATAAATATTGTTTGGGGATAAGAATTTTTTTTCATTTCTGAAGGACTTTCATAATTTCAGATTATATTAAGGACCTATAGTGCAGAAGCCTTTTTTCTAAATAATTTAAAGCACTCCAGAGAAAGTTGCACTGTGTCCATTACAAAGATGAGAAAAACTGAGGCTCCCCAAGGAACTTACACAATTTCGCACAGAATATTAAGGAGGGAGAAGAAACAAGATCAGACTGTATTGCTCAAGACTTTTTGTTTGTTTCTGCCCTCTTAAATGAACTCCCATAAAACTTAACATTCAAAAAAGAGATCTCATGAGTTAAATGCAGAATGAGGTGGGGGAAGAAAGGTCTTGATTCCTTAACAAAATACCTCTACCACACCACCTTATATTTTATAGCTCTTTATAGTGTTCAGGGCACTTTTATATATGCTGTCTCATTTGATTCTCACTTCAGCTCTGTGACGTGAACAAGGTTTACCTTATTATTCCCTTTTTACAAATGAAGAAACGCAGGCTCTTCCAGGCATGGCGGCTTGTTCACTTTTGCAAAACTCCTAAGGGTCAGAGCAGGGCTAAACCTTTAGGATCTGACTCTGAATCATGCTCTCCCTCCAACTAGTCAGGATCTTTTCTGTGTACTCTATAATCCTGTGGAAAGAGCTCAGTTTAATTTTTTAAGATTGAAGGCAAACTTGCCAAATGAAAATGGTATTCCTCAGCCAAAAAGTTATTTTTTTTTAAAGCAGGATTTATTAAGAGGACAGAAAAACTCCCACAGTGGGAGGGGACCCGAGGGGATTGCCCCAAAATTTTATTTAAGCATATTCATTTCTGTATCAGTCCACATCAGTGACCATGGAAGTCTTGGATACGATGGGAATATCTCTTTGTGTCTGACCTTTGAGGGTGAGATTTCCCACAGCTAAACTCTCATCTTAAGGGCAAATTTAGTGTTTAAATTCTCACTTTGCTTTCTTTTATTTCTCTTTGTGGCTGCTCTTCCTCCTGCTTTCCAATGAGCACTTGAGTCCTTGTTTCTTATTGTCTTAGTGCTGACCATCTAAATGTACTGCTTGGCAGGACTACTCAAATTTCATTTTTGTCAACAATGCTGAGAGGTCACTGGCATATCTGGCTCCGCTCTGTGTTTTAAGTATAAAGTTATTCCTAAATGGTGCTGAAATATGAGCTCTGAGAACATCCCAAAAGGTGGGGGTACACTTTGGGGGAACCAAATTCTTTTCCTCTTTGGGTCAAAAGGAAGAAGACAAAGACAGTGAGACAGAAAGCAACCTTCAACTCTGTAAGTTAAGTCAAGAGCATTGTTGGTATTTTTCTTTGGAAACTCTATGAAGGACAATTCCTTGAAATTATTTCAAACCACATAAAATAGCATACATTATCAGGAAAACTAAGTCTGGGTATAGCTAATGACTTCTAAAAGATCCGAGTGACCGTCTCTTGAACAGAATGTATATTTACACTTCACGTTCTCTTGGAACTGATCATCTCTCATTTTCTTTTTCATGCTGCTTCTTTTGGTCCTGTGATTGATGTAATCCATAGGGCTACATGGACTTCCTCTAGTCAAGCCTACATATTTCACAGGACACCTTTCCTTGGTGATACCACCAGGGTAATCATCTCATTAAAAATTTATTCAAGGTGGCTTGGCAGCTTTACTCTTCAGGGGCTACATCCAAGAGAGCTTTGTATGTCATTTTTGATTAATAAATGGAGAATGTACTGAATTTATTTGCCTCTTCAGGGTTGAAAATGAACAATAGCATTATTTTTGTTTCTTTTTCTTTTTTTTTCCTTTCTGGCCCTTCTGAAGCCTTTGGGGTGTGCTTTTGCCAACAGAAAAAAAGATCTGTTGCCTTCCAGCCCTGAGTACTAGTTAATTCCAAACTTCTATCCATGTTTTTCACATTGGTCAGTTGCATTTTAGATAAAGGATGTAAAACAACAGACTCCCCATGGCTGCTGTAGCAGTCTCCCTTTTGTAAATTAAGCACTTGATTGGTATGTAATTTTTAAGCCATTTTAACCTCAGAATACAGGTGACTCTAAGAGTGTACTCCTTATAAACTAAGTCAAGACTGTGTTCCTATTTTCTTCATTTGGTGAAAATGAGGACTAAAAGACTGTCATCTGCCAGAGTAAGTGTGGAAGTTTGCTTCTTCACATTTGTGATCCATAAATCATCATCCCACACGGGCTCAAATTAAGGGATTTTAATCAAATCTATTTTTATTAGTCAGCAAAATAGGTTCTGTATCATTCTCACCTTCACCCTTCTAAGATTTCTGAGAATTTTTTTTTTTTTAAATGTGGTAACTGAATAATGGTATAGGTTGCTAATTGTTTCTGGGACTTTAATCTCCAGTCTTCATTGCTCCTTCTTTTCTTTATCTTTTCTTTTCTTTTTTTTTGAGTTGGAGTCTCACTCTGTCACCCATGTCACCCAGGTTGTAGTGCAGTGGCTTGCTCACAGCCACCACAGCCTTGACCTGCTGAGCTCAGGCAATCCTTCCACCTCAGCCTTCCAAGTAGCTGGAACTATAGGGGCGCGCTACCACTCCCAGCTAATTTTTTAATTTATTTTAGAGATGAGGTCTCACCATGTTGCTCAGGTTGGTCTTGAACCCCTGAGCTCAGGCAATTCTCTCGCCTCTGCCTCCCAAAGTGCTGGGATTAAAGGTGTGAGCCACTGCACCTGGCCTCTCCTTTTTCTTATTCCAGTTTCATTACCCATGCTCCAACCACCAAATAGCTTAGCTTATCCTTTGTCCTTGACTTCAAGGAACAATGAGTAGATAGATATGTTTTTCTTATATGCCTAAATAATTGGATGAATAATTCATGAGCTCTGGATAAAGGTCGACCTATTGGGTTGATACCCACCCATGTCAGTGTAGGGAGAAAAAGATACCTTGAAAGACAAAACCTAACAAAATAGCCTAAAACTCGGGTTGTCTCACTTATTACTTACTGTGTTCCATCAACATTCTAATGATGAATGATTGTAGATAAAGTACTGAGTGCAAGTTAACACAAATTTTGAAGCTCATCCTCCAATGTTTAAGTGATTATAGAAATGAGTGCTATGATTGGACAACTGTACACATAGCCAGACCATGAATCAGAGTTATTTTAATAATACTGGAGATTTTTCTAATAACCATTTTCAAGATTTTTTAAAAATACATTAAAAAATTTACAATATTCCAAATATGCCAGCTATTTGGATATATATATATTTGAGTTGAAGTCTCACTCTATCGCCCAGGTTGGAGTGCAGTGGCATGCTCATACTCACAAGTAGCTGGAACTACAGGCGTGTGCTACCACGCCTGGCTTTTTTTTTTTTTTTTTTGAGTTGGAGTCTCACTCTGTCACCCATACTGGAGTGCAGTGTGGCCACTCCTGGCCACCGCAGCCTCAACCTGCTGGGCTCTGGCAATCCTTCCACCTCAGCCTTCCAAGTAGCTGGAACTACAGGCGCGCGCTACCATGCCCAGCTAGTTTTTTATTTATTGTAGAGATGAGGTCTTGCCAAGGCGGGTCTCGAACCCGCGGGCTCAGGCAATCCACTCACCTCAGCCTCCCAAGGCGCGGGATTACAGACTGAGCCACCAAGCCTGGCTTTTTTTTTTTTTTTTACTATAGAGATGAGGTCTCACCAAGTTATCCAGGCTGATCTCAAACCCCTGAGCTCAGGCAATCCTCTCACCTAGGCCTCCCAAAGTGCTGGGATTACAGACTTGAGCCACCATACCTGACTGGATAAATACATTTAATCTTTACAATAATTGGTAGACATCATCTCCATTTTACACATGAGAAATGGTGACTCAGAGAGGTCACATGGCTAAGAAATTACACAATTGGAATTCAAACTAATCCTTTAACTTGGAATCCAATATCTTTTCTACTAAGCATCTGAACTAGGAATGCTTGCACCATCTGTGCATTTGCTTAAGAAGGTTCTTCTGTCTTGTACATTCTCTTTTCTTCTACATTGCCATTTCCTCCTATCAGGATCCTTCAAGGGGCCCAATGCCTCCTCTTCTCCTCCCCCTCGTACCCATATTATCTCCATCCTTTATGCATACCCATAACCACTCTTCTGGCATTGAGATTCTTTGATCTTGTAGCATGGCCATCTCTTTACTGCTAAACTTCAAGTTTTCTGAGAGCAAGACTGAGTCTTATTCATCCATGTACATCTTGCCACGACTAGAGAATTGTGAGTGTTAAAAACTTATTTGTAGAATTATTTAAATATATGTCCTTGTAATTCTCAGGTAATGTTCTGATGCCTTTACAATACAAATCGACCTTCACATTTCATCCTCAGATCGAATCTTTGAAGTAGATCATCTAATTTATTCTCATTTTACAGCTGAGGAGATTTAGAAACAGAAAAATTAAAGAGCTTGTCTAAAATCACATAGTAAGTGGTATCGCCAGAGTTCAAATCCATGTTTCCAAAAACCTTGCTCTTTCCATTAAATTGTGCTTCCTTTTTCATCATACAAAATTTACTAGATGGATGGATGGATAAGTGTAGGTTTTGTCTCTCCTATTAAATTAAGAGATCCTTAGGATATGAATTAATCTCAAATTTAGTGTTCTTTACTTGGCAAATGGCCTCTTATGCAAGTTCTTCTTGTGTGCTGCCCAAGAAAGCCCTCAGTGCAATGCCAAGTAGGCAGCAGACACTGAATAAAGTAACAATTCTAGAATTGTTACTTCTAGAATATCTGCAAGCAATCAAAGCTTATGAATAAGAGAAAGGAGATGAACCAGGAGAATCAGAAGACCATTTAAAGGGAGAATGTCCCATGTGGATAATGGAAATGGGTAAGTGGTGTCGAAATGAGGTAGATAAAGAGAGGATACCATTCTGAGATTCCCTTCATGTGTAAAGAATTTCTGCTTGTGTTTCTGGCATGGCCTTCTCACCATTGTATTAATTTGCCTCAAGTGTTCTCTTGCTTCCTTCTGTCATTGACCTGAAACTCTTTTAGGTTATATTCAGTGTGATGATGGGTTGGTACCCCTAGGTGACATTTTACCCAGGTGTTTCCCTAGAGTATGGTTGAAGATAAAAATCTGTTGAGGATTTCCTGTGTGAGAAAATTCAAGAAGCCTGAATTTTCGGGACAGTGACACTCTGAGTTTAAGGATTCTGATGGACAGGCTGAATAAACACAGGAAATTCAAATTGCAAAAGCACAATCTTTCTATAGCCCTTCAGAACTGATGAATGAGAAAATTAGCATGGACCTGTTGAGTCAGGTTCAGAGTAAAGGCTTGCTTTTTATTTTTTTCTCCACCAGCTGGGTCACATTCCTACACTCATTTCTCTTGATTTTAAAAACTTTGAAAATGCTAACCACTGTAGAATTATATGTACTTTTTATGCTTTTTTTTCTATATTCTTCCTTAGAACCTATTGGCTTTCGAATCTAGGTAAGTGAAAAGTTCTGGTCTAGAACTTTTCTAGAAATGAAGTAATTTTCAAGCCTTCACTTTGTGTGTTTGGTCTAAAAATTGGTTCCATTTCCCTGCCTGACTGGGAAATATCAGATAAAGGTTGTGTCAGAACTAAGCTAGCTTGTGAGTAGGTTCCTGCCTGGTTCCCAGGGTGTCTTTCAGCTGCAGACCTCTCTTGAGAAGAGCAACCCTAAATATTCCTAATTCCATAGCCCTCAGTTGTGTGCGTGTGTGTGTGTGTGTGTGTGTGTGTGTGTGTGTGTCCTACCTTTGCCACTTACTAACTGTGTGAATTTAGGCATATTATTGGATTTTGCTAAATCTCAGTTTCCCCAACCAGAAAATGGGGACACTAATAATGGTACCCATTTCATAGGGTTTTTGTGAGAATTAAGTAAGAGGATACATGTATGTACTCAGTTTAGTGCCTAGCTCAATACATGTTAATTATAATAATATGAATAAAGGTGAATCATGAATTATGAAGCCTCTTTAAAAAGAAAATTTTGATTATAAAATTTTGAAATTATGGGCATTTAACCAACACCTGAAATTTTTCACCTAAAATATTAGTTAACTACGAGCCCTCCAGAGTTTTTCCTAAATGTTTTACTTTTTCCCCAAGTCAGAATGTGATGGATTGTGTAGTTTAGGGGCATGTTATCCAAAAGAGTTGTGATGATCATTTATGCCAGATTTTCTGTAGTACTAATCTCAAATATTTTGTTTTACTGCCCCCCGTGTATATTCATATTTAGAACATTTGCTCTGATTTTTGGTCCTGCTATGCTTATCACAAGTACAACACATTCTAGCACTTAATTCAGTGAGCTCCATTTAGTCAAGAGATTAAATCCAGTTCAAAGATTCATGGACTGTTTGCTTCACTTAAATGAATCGGTGATTCACAGTTACTGATCAACCCACGAATACCACCATTCATAAACGAGAATGGGCCAACCCCTGCTGGCATAATGATCAGTGGGAGGAGGAGTGGGTTGGGCATTGAACAGCTGACAATTTCCTCGCTTTTGGAGGGGGCCCTGGAGATGACAGCATATAGGTGGGCAGGGCAAGGCAACTGTGACACCTCCCTGGGGTCCCTTTGGTGCCAGGGATTTACAGAGCCTCAGCTGTCAAAGAACAATACATTTTCCTTCAAAATATAAAACATAAATCAGTGTTTCCCAAACACTAAAAGGCAAGAAGAAACTAAATCCCCATAATAATGAAAAGAATCCTGTTAATTAAATCAGCAAGGTAGAGAGCTTCCCTCCTAGCACATGGCCCAGCTGAACAGTAGAATACCTTGGAGACTGAAGCTGAAATCCAAGCTTTTTCTCAGTTGCTAGCCAGCATCCTGAGGGAACATTTAGAAGAAGAAGAAAAAAAAAAAAAACCTTACGAACAGGACAAGTAAACACAACTTTTTTTTTTCCTCAGAAGTTGTACTTGGACTATGTTTATCTGAGCAGGGAAGTTGCAAAACAAATTGTAAACTAGGCTCGGCATCTCTGTGCCAACCCCTTATCAGATTTGCACCAGTCATGGGCAAGCTGAAGGCTGCATCGCTGTGAACTGATACATAAAAGCAAATGCACAGGATACTTAGAGACGAGGAGAGAGAGATGTCATTTCTTCTCATTGTTATTTATTTATTTATTCATTTCACCCATAGCCTGGTTCCATTTATTTGGCTCCTGAACATCCTGGCTCAGATCGTTTATAACAATAAGCGTTCACTTCACACTTCTATCTTTTCGTCCTGTGAAGCTATGGATATAGATTTGTGGGTTTTTTTAATGCTTGGTTAATTGGCTGGCCTACTAGGAGAGAGCGTGTCGCTGCGGTTGAGGAAAGCTGGAAAAAACAGAGGTTAAGGTTTCTTATGACTCTGTCAGGTCTGGGAATTGAGGGCCATATAATCTTACTACCCTCAAGCCACTGACAGCAACGTCTATTCCCATCGGCAGGAGCCCTAAAAAGGGATGAACGCCACACCCTCTCGGCTCTACTTCCATTTTTGGTTTTATTTTCTAAACCCCTCAGGACCAAGTCCCTCCCACCCATCATCTACTAACCTTTGCATCAGTTTTTCCTGCCAGAGGGAGTGCTTTTCACATGGACGGGCATCCATTCATAGATCTGAGGCCTCCCTTCAGAACTTGCCATAATTGAAAAGACGAAATCTACCCAGCTGTCTTCTCAACCTCCACATTGAGCTAGTCTTTCACATAGAGACTGGGTTCAGTGGCTCACACCTGCAATCCCAGCACTTTGGGAAGTTGAGGCAGGAGGATTGCTTGAGCCCAGGAGTTCAAGACCAACCTAAGTAACATAGCAAGACCTGGTCTCTACAGAAAAAAATAAGCAGGGTATGGTGGCACATGCCTATAGTCCCAGCTACTCAGGAGGCTAAAGCGGAAGGATCTGATCCCAGGAGGTCAAGACTGCGGTGAATTGTGATTATGCCAGTGCACTCCAGCCTGGGCCAACAGTGTGAGACTCCGGCCCCGAAATAAAGAAAAGAATAAAACCCCTAATATTTCACATCGGAATTAATCACTTATTGTTTGTTGCATTAACATTTTTGAAAAGTATATTGCATGTCATAGGACATATTTGCAGGATGCCAATGTCCATTCAGATCTGCCTACAGCAAGGATGTGTTTTGAGAACTTCTGGCAGGATAATTTTTTTATTATCATCTGCATTTTTTTTTGCATTGGTAGACTTCACCATCTTCCTTTGTCCATTTCACAACCATACCTGCACACACTCAGAAAGATCATTTTTACCACCGAAGGTGACTAGTGCTACTCGGAGACCAACAGTGGACTGTAACTTTTATATTGATAAATGCAATTGGGGCGACAACTCCAAGGTTGCCACCCTCAGATCCCACCATACCTCCAATGGCTTCGATCTTGGAGGTGAGGGGGGCAGGAAGAAAGTAGCCAACAAAAGATGACTCCTTTCTAACTGTGGCTAAGAACAGCTTTAAGCAGCAGCAAGTGACCACAATATGATGTCTGTTCCCTTTGATTCTTGGGTCAAAGTGAAACAAGATGGTGGGTCCCAGCTCAGTCCCAATGGCTTCCCTGTCATGACCTCAACTGGGTTATGGATCATGGTCTGATTTCCTTTCCCCATGGCATATGTTTTTCATTCTGACCTTTCACAATAGTACCTGTGCACTTGGAAAAAATCTCCTTAAGGTTTTTCTTCTTTTTCACTGAGTGTGTCAAGAGGGATTTAAGATCGCAAAGTACAATTATGAAAAACAAGTGTGTATGTGTATAAATTCAATGCATGTGCTTGTAGGCATATGTAAAAAAACAAATTTGGGGGGTTTTGATATTGTTTTTTTACTGTCTTTTATAATCTTTCCCTGTAGGACTTTAAGAAAATAGTTGCTTTAATATTGTGTTACTTGGAAATGGCTGATATAAAAGCTGTGTTTCACTGGAATTGCTAATGAATATCTTCAGTCACAGATATATCCATGGCTATTAATTGATGTGAAATAACTCTTTCGGTAGAGGTGTTAATTATTTCCTAAAGGCTGGAACCTATGCTTTTTTGATGGAGAATCTAAAACCAAATATCTATTTTATGCAGGTCCAAAACGTATGTCTGGTCAAAAGTTCACTTTTAACTTTTTAAAACAGAGACTTCTCAAGCACATCTAAGGATTAACTTGGAAAAATCACCTAGCTAACATTTATAGAGCACCTACTCTAAAGACTGCTAAGTTTGGTGCTAAGAACAAAATAAGTCAGTTTGATTATAGCAACGTGGAATTATTAATTCCAAGTTTAAATATTAGAAATTATATTATAATTTTGCCTTAGTGTTTAAATACACCGTTTTTGTTATTTTGAATATCCATATATGGTGTAACTGCCAAGTAGCTTTTCCTTCTTGGGTGTAGACGTTTTTCAGCGATTAACCAAGCACAGGTGTGGACAGTGGAAACAATCCTTGTAAAAACCTGGGAGCCCTTCCACAGCCTGAGGGACAGCTGTGACCCACACCACCATTTTCTGTTTACACTGACATCATTTTGACAGTTCACCCATTTTTGTCCAGGGGTGGGAGTAGGTAGCAAGTCTTCTGATTAGGAATTTTCAAAGACAAACTTCCAAATGGAAGAAATAAAGTTTGCATTCCTTTATATACTTAGATATGACAGATGAAAAGCAAAGCAGGTATGCAGAGCGTGTGTAATCCCTCACTGAGGTGGCAATCTCCAAATGCTTTGATGTCGCCTGGTTGCAAGGCCCCTGAGACTTTTCGAGGAACCAAATTCAGTTGACTTGATGTGGCGAGCCCATCCCTTCTGGTGTTCACAAAAGAAAGGAAAAGGTCCCTGCACCTTCTTGCCTCCTTCCTTTATTGTACGGTTTGCTTTGTTTGTTTGATTTTAAAACTGCCATTATGTGAAAGTGTTGCAAGTATAAATAATTGAGAAGATAACTCTGTGGGGAAACCACTTTTGCTGCCTTTGTGCAAAGGCAGCTCATTACGGCTCTGAGCTGCACCATTCCACAAGAGCAATTATGCAACATCAGTATGTCATGGATATTAACTAAGGGGAGTAGATAAGAGAAGGGAAAATCATTTTGTAACTTATTTAATTAAATTTATTTGGTTTTTCAAATAGTTGCTCCTGTGTGTAATTTACCCAGCCACTCCATGGTCGCTGTAGTCTTCGCAGGACTGTTGTTCGGAGTTTGTTTTTTTGGCATTCCTCCTCAATTTCATATGGACCTGAAATGGATTTATATTGGGGTTTAATTTCCACCCAAGGAGAGGTTACCCATGAAAATGGAACCATAATTTTGTCATGAGGTTTTTATCCCCCCTAGGGCTTATATAGCCAGTTAATATATGTTAATACAGCAAAGTGAATAAAAGGTTAAATAAGTGGGTCAAGCTCAGAACGAGTCCTGTACTGCTTACTTCTGCTTAAACGGAAGGAAAAACCCATAATGGCGCTTGCCTGACTTTCACCCCCATCATTTTAAGAATTGCTTTGCCAATCCTTCACAGCAAATAGTAATTTTAAGTGGACCAAAACAGAGCTCGGGGTGTTTGCACTCCATGGTAATGATAGAGTAGCTGTGCTCCCTGGAGTCAATAAGCCCAACAATTGAGTCATTTTTGCCTCCTGTGAGTGAATCACTGCTGTTAGGCTGAATGACAGGATTGCTTATAGAACCAGAGCCCTTCACCAGTCTGACCTCATCCCGGGACAGTGAGGTTCAGAGGGCAGGCAGGTGGTGTTTAACACAGTCATAAGTAAAAGCTGATTTTGTGCTTGTAAGCTCTGTAAACAAGAACGCAAGACTGATAGGGAGCTTTTGATGTACACTGATATACATTATCCAAAGCAGCACATTCTCTCTCCATGGCCCTTTCCTCTTCTCATTTCTCCTTCCTCTTAATACCTCCTGCAGTGCTCCCCACCTCCTTCCACCCTCTACATGCATGAGTCTCCAACACATGTAATAGACATGCTAAAGTTGGATGCCCACAGCCTATACACAGTTCTGATTAATGAAAAACGCAGAACATTTTTCAAATACACACACACACACACACACACATATATATATACCTTACTCTTAAGATTATTCTTCAGCCGGGCACGGTGGCTCAAGCCTGAAATCCCAGCACTTTGGGAAGCCAAGGCAAGCGGATTGCCTGAACACAGGGGTTCGAGACCAGCCTGGGCAACTTGGTGAAACCTCATCTCTACAATTTATATATATATAAAATTAGCCAGGCATGGTAGCATGTGCCTGTAGTTTCAGCTACTTGGAAGGCTGAGGCGGAAGGATCACCTGAGCCAGCAGGTCAATGCTGGGGTGGCCGTGAGTGTGCCACTGTACTCCAGCCTGGGTGACAGAATAAGACTTTGAATCAAAAATTTTAAAAAGATTATTCTTCAGTTTCTCCCTTTCTCTCTCTCTCTCTCTCTCTCTCTCTCTCTCTCTCTCTCTCTTCCTCTCTTAAATTGGGGTCTCACTCTGTCACCCAAACTGGAGGGCAGTGACATGATCATGGCTCATAACAGCCTCTATCTCCTGAGTTCAAGTGATCCTGGCACCTCCGCCTCCAAACTAGTTGGGATTACAGGCGCACACCATCTTGTCTGGCTAATTTTTTCATTTTCATTTTTTGTAGAGAGAAGGTCTCGCTGTGTTGCCCAGGCTGGTCGCAAACTACAAGGCTCAGCAATCCTCTTGCCTCAGCCTCCCAGCATGCTAGGATTACAGACTTAAGCCACCATGTCTGGCCTGTTCTTCAGTTTCTAAAAGTTATTAAGAAGCAGAAATTTTAAGCATTGCAAAATGCCTAATGATAGTTTTAAAAAATATTTCACTGAGTTAGAAAAATGAGAAAAGTAGGAAAATGAATAAGTAAATATCCCAGTCTAAAATTATTCCCTAATGATCAATTAGCATTGAAATAGAAAAGTTTTAAAGAACCTTTCTAGCTAGCACATTGTGGGGTATGAGGTAGTAATATTTTATAATAATCTTGGGAGGTGGATTTATAAATAGATTAGACATGGAACAAGGCCCATGGTGGCTCATAACTGTAATCCCAGCACTTTGGGAGGCTGAGACGGGTGGATTGCTTGATCCCAGGAATTTGAGACTAGCCTGGGCAACATAGCAAAACCTCATCTCTCCAAAAAAAAAAAAAAATCAGAAAATTAGGTGGGCATGTTGGCGCATAGCTGTAGTTCCAGCTATTTGGAATGGTAGAAGGATCTCCAGAGCCTAGGAGGTCAAGGCTGCCATGAGCTGTGATCATCATGATCATGCCAGGGCACTACAGTCTGTGAGACAGAGTGAGAAGTATGACCCTGACTCAAAACAAAAGATATAAAGCCTTACAAGTGGTTTTTCATATCTGAGTCTGACTTGGGAAAATACAAAGATGGAAAGTCTATTTTCAAGTGGATAAGTGACTTAAAAATACAATTTCTGTTAAAAATTAGAATGCCACTTCATTTTTTTCAGTTGTTTGTGAGTATAAAGATAACTAGATCAGAGTCAGCAAACCTACTGCCCTCAAAATCTTAACAACTAAAATTAAGAATTGATTTGCACTGTCACCCCCTCTTAGAGATTACACACGCACACACACACATACACACACACACACACACACACACACACACCAGGGGTGCCAAAAAATGTATACACATTTTAAGAGATGTTAAGGCGCGGTGGCTCATGTCTGTAATCCCAGCACTTTGGGAGGCAGAGGTGAGAGGATTGCCTGAGCCCACGGGTTCGAGACTAGCCCGGACAACATGACAAGACCTCGTCTCCACAATAAATCAAAAAGTTAGCTGGGCATGGTGGCACACACCTATAATTCCAGCTACTTGGAAGGCTGAGGTGGAAGGATCGCCTGAGCCCCGCAGGTCGAGGCTGGGGTGACAGAATGAGACTCCAACTCAAAAAAAAAAAAAAAAGGAGATGTTAAGAGATGTTTGCTGTCATCAGAAGTGTCTGGACACTGATAGTAACCACTCTAAGTACCTCTTGTAATTGCAGAAGCCAAGCATGACTTGTATTCATTTTACTGGATATTATAATTTTAATACAGTTTTTTCCTTTCTTAAAATGTGTATACATTTCTTGGCACCTTCTGTCTCTATTAAAGGCTATGACACAAACTTTAGCAGAGAAAGTGACTTCACTTTTTCCCCTTAACATTTGTCTCCCCATACTTATTTGACCTAGGACCCTAATTCTGAAGAAATACTTATTGACACTAGTGCTTCTCAGAGCACATTTTTGGGGGAAACTTTCTTGCAAAGATATGAAAAAAACATATTTTAAGAAAATTTCCTATTCTCCTTTCCTTTCTCCATTTCACAAATCTCCCTCCTTCACTTTCTCTTCTCTTCTCTATCCATCACTTCCAACAGACACACATGCACACACATACACACTCACACAAGCACCCATAATACCTCCATTGTCCTCAGCTCCCATTACTCACAAAGCATCATCTCCACATAAGTTAACTGCAGTTATCATACCCAATATAATAATATTCTGTACTGTGTGTATTGCCCCCAGCCTAGAGAACGCCGAGGCCTAATTTCTGCCAAGTCAAGTCCTTTTCCTTCTTCACAGCTGTACTCAAGATTTGCCTGGCCTCTCTAATGCCCAAATGGATTCACACCTTTACCTAGGGCCTCTTATCTGTACCTTCAGTTGTTTGTGAGTGTAAAGATAACTAGACTGGAGCCAGCAAGCCAGAGGTATTTCCCATCTTAGTTCTGCTCCACTCTGAGGCAAATCATGTCATCAGGGATTCAGCTGTGCCTCTTTGAAAATGAGAACAAGAACATTTCCAGATACTCTTCTATTTTCAATTCTACATTGTTTCCAAGATGAAGGAATCCTGTTTTTTGGTTTGTTTGTTGTTTTCTTTTTTTTTTTTTTTTTGTCAATATCTGGTGAGCTTTATTCCAGATGTACCTCTAAGATTACAGGCATTGAAGCCTTGATAGATGAAATGATTTTACAAAAATTATATCATGATATATATGAGTTTTAAAATAACATTTTAAATGTAGCTATTCTTGAATTTAAAGCGGACAATAAACTGATAGACACCGACTTAACTAACTCAAATATTACTTAAATAAAAGAGATTATTAGCTTTGAAGAGAGTCCTGAGAAGCTAAGGTGATAAGTTAAAGGCTTGAAGTTATCATGTATCTGTGGCCATATGAATACAATTTGTTCAATTATGTTTTGACCCAAAGCAGTATAGGAAGAATTTTGCACACTGTGAAGGAACCCTGTTTTCATTTGGTTATTCATTCACCAAACATTTTATTGAGGATGTACTATATGCCTGACACAGTGTTAAGAACAAAGAATTAAAATGTGGTCCCTACTCTCTAAGACTATCTAATGGGAAAATTAGACAAGCAAATTGTGATTGTGGTATTGAATAAATGCTGTAATGGGCATGTTATCGGGGTGCTACTGACTGAAAAAGTGCTTCTTAATCAGACTTTGGAACCAGGGAAGTTACCTCAAAAAGATGTTCTGTGAAAAGAATGTTGAAGGATGTGTTGACCAGCTGTCCACAGGAGAAAGGCCAGCCCAGGCTTAAAGAACAGTGTGGTCCTGGTTAGTTAACATATAACTTTAAACGTATGAATTGCCTTTTCATTTGTAATTTATCTAACTTCAAAGTATCTGTGGTGGTTAAACCAATTACTAAATTATTTTTTGGTAGATGGTGATGTTATTTTATCTACACTGTGAAAATGGAGATACTTTAAAGCTATTATTTCTGTTTCTAAAAGTTAAGTTAGACCACTTTAAGAAGTTTTGATAAAAGATGTGAAATCTGAGTATGTTCTAAAACTTCTTTCAAATTGCAGTACAATGTGTTTACTTCTTTGTCTGTTGGAGATCATAGCTTTGTGTGTAATGTCAGAATCAAGGGTTGATGTCTTTATTTCTCTGCAAATCAGGATGAAAAATCCACTAACTAACCCTCTAAAGCTAAAATATTTAAGAACTAGAGCAGATGTAGCATAACTGCTGGTTTGCTAGGTCTCTTGCGGTTTATAAAGATATATTTTATGTCTTTTATGATTACGGGACGATGCTAAAAATTTTGTGGGTCATAATACCATCACATTGGAAAGACTGCATATAACATCTCTGGAGAAGACACAGAATGCTACCTGGCTGTCAAATCAAAGTAAAAGATGTTTAATTTGTCATTAAGAAAAGGCAGTCAGGAAATTTTATTTGGAATTAGGTCTTTGATGTGTGAACACCATAAATGGGAGGATATTAAGTTATATGCTCATGAATAGAATATTTTTTGCTCGCTGACATAATAGAATGTGTTTTAATAATTTTAAAAGACTTTGCTAGATGTATAGCTGTTAGAACTATAATTTATTTAAAGTGACTTTTAAAATTTGTTAGATCTTTATTTTTTTCCCATTGGCACCTTTACTAGTTGCCAGTATAAACTGGTTAAATAGCATTTGGTTTAAACAGAAAAAATGTTATATATATGTGTGTGTCTATATATGTATATAGACACACACATACATATGTACATATATGTGTGTATATATGCATATTTATGATATTTTGTTTGTTGGATCTTTTTCTTAATATTACTTGACTTTGTGTTTTAATCTCATTTTTTCGTGTTTTGGGCTGAAGCCACTCTAAAGCTTAACACCTAGGAGATTTCTCACTTATGGTTCCCTTTAAAAGTGCTAAAATCTCAGCCTCTCAAACAAGAGACCAAGCTACAATTTAAAGAAAGCAGTGGTATTGATAAAGGGCCCTAAGAATGTTGCCACCTTCCGAATGTTTCCTCTGCCACATCCTTTCTTTCAAACCAGCAGGAGAATTGAAAGAAGGATAAGAGCCTGGCCCATCCAAACACTTCTGGCATGCCCATCTGGTCTTCTGAAGTATTCCCTGCTGCTTTAGAAAAAGGAGCCCCCCAGACAAATGAAAGGGCCACGGGGACATTCACATGCATAGCACCTTCCCTCCAAGTGGCTTTAGATTGCTGGTGTTGGGGTGGTTTGACCTGAGTTGAAGAATAGAAACTTGAGTGAGAACCATTTGTTTCCACACCATTTTGGGTGAAGTGCTATATTTTTCACCTTAAAAGCCCATTTAAAAAGAAAAATATGGTTTGAAAGGAGGACGCAATTTGGAAGCCATCACACTTAATGGAGCCCTTTTTAAATGTAAGGCTTGTCCTATCAATTCTCTTCTAAATTAGTTGTCACTACCTAGAGAAAACCCGCCCTTGATTGTTTTATGCTATTGCTAAAAACACACAGTCTTTTATACATATTTTCCTAAGCCCAATTTTTAAAACTCTTTGGTAAATTCCATTACTAAACTTGCCCTTGTAAAGTATGGAGTAGAACACAACTTGTGTAGCAACATACAGTGTGACACATATGTCATTATAGGTGGCCTCTAAATGTAGTCACACAAATTACCTCAAAAGAAAAAGCAAAATGGACCTACTAGAAAAAGGCCAGGGCCACAGAGGTTTTCACTGACAATTGACTTGGACAACCGTGATCAAATAAAGGACTTTCTAAAAATCTAAAGTATGTATATATACTTTACATATATATATGAAGAGGAAGCAATTTTTTTTAGAAGTAGCCAGGCAGTTTATCATAATTGCTGCTGAAACTCTGGAATATTCATTCAGTTTTGAAAATATGAAGAAATTAGAGGGTTTTGAAGTAAAGTCATTTTTTTCTAAGCTTTCACTCTTCTTTGTCTTTGTCCTTTACCTTGAGTAGCCTACTTAACTGCTCAGCCTGAAAGTTCCGTTGTCAATCCAAAGATAACATTTGGAAAATTGAGTTTGCCTGTCTCCACTACAACAAATAGCAACGTCTTCTCAAATTTCAATTTCCTTCAGCTGTATACCATAACATACCAAACATGGATTCTCAGGTTTATCCTCAGGTTTAATCTTTTATATTTGGTCTCATTTTTGCCATCTAAGCACAATTCATCAGCAAATCTCCAAACCAAATCTCCTATTTCTGTTTCGTTTTCTCTGTCTTAATCAGAGCACATTTTATTTCCTCCTTCTGCCTGGATTAAACATGAGCATTCTACCGTCTCAGCTTCTGGATTCATCAGTTCAGTTCGTCCTATACATAATTTTTGGAAAGGGTCTTCTTCAAACACCATATTTGATTATTCAGGAATTATATTCAGGAATTACAGGGATTCAGTTAGTCACTCAAAAACCTCTCCCAGCTTGCCTGTTAGTCACCATCATGTTTTCTAGAAAAAACCAGGAGCCAGTTTGAGTTCAACTCCTTTACCCTCCCTTGCCCAAAATCATTCCTGGTCTGCACTGGTGCTTTTCAGCAGGCCATTTCCTTATTTCTTTTCTTCCAGTACACTACTATTTTTTAATCTGGTTCAACTTTCCTCCTCTAAGACTTTATGGTTAACCTCCATCTTTATCGTCTTTGATTGACCTCATCACACTTATTTACTTACTGTGGACTACTATGATTCGTAATTATTTATATGTTCTCAAATCGTGATGTTCCGTTTGTTTCTCTGGTTGTAAAAAGTAAAAACCTCTAAAGACATGACCTGCATTTTCAAATGTTATATATACACTCACACATATATAAATGGACTCTGTATATACATGTGAAAGAGAAAGTCATGTAATTATATGTTGTATATGCTGTCTATATTTTCATAGTATATAGGTCTTTGCCTTATATTCTGTCATTAAATTTATTTTTTGTTAATATAGAATATGGAAGATTTATCAATGTGTGACATATATACAGATTACTATTGGCCATAAAATTATTCATTCCAACTTTTTTAGGATGAAAATAGGCCATCCATCATCTCTGCTCCTCTATGCCTTGCTTTCCCTTTCTCCCTGCCCACTCCCCCACTTCTCTCTCATGGGAAAACACACATACATCTAGAGAAAGCATCAAGCAATACAATTCTCTGAACATTGAAGAAGGTATGTGCTCAGTAACTTTTGACTGGCCAAAGGGAATTGGAGGATAAAGCAAGAGATAAGACTGAGAAAAATCTCGATTCCCCCTGGAAATCAGGAAAGAGGGGAAGAGAGCAAACACTAGAACATGGTGTAACTGAGAAGCAAGAATTTTCAGCATTCTTTTCTTTTTCGTTTCTAGTGTCCCACTTCCCATAAAATTCCTGTCTTAGACCTATGTAGTAATATGTCTGAAGAGCCTAGAGTTGATAACTTTTTCTCTCTCTGTCTCTATCTCTGGCAAAGTTTATTGCCTAGTGTGTGTAGACATGTACACCCATATATACACAGGAACACAAACGTATGCATATCCATACACATACATACATATGGCTGACGTCTCACAGTATATCTCAAAACTGCACTGTTGCATGTCCCTTTTGGTTGATAGGGCATCTCTGACCTTACAGATTTATCCCTTGAGAATAGGATCATGCATTTGAAACTGGTTTAATTCTTAGCAAGACAATGCACATGGATTATGTAGATTATGTTGTTGATTTTTTTCCTTATATGTTACTCAGAGAAGCTCATGTCAGTATAAATCAGTGGTAATGAAATCAAGATTATGGCATCTTTGATATTGCATTTGCTAAAGCCTTTCCAGACGTTTAACCCAGCTTTCAATGATTGATATTACAGACAGTGGATAAACATTTTTGATGGATCTGTTTGCTCACAGATAAAAAAAAATCTAATCCTTTTTACTCTTTGATTTAGAGGGTATAATGCCATTGGAGAGGAAACAGTTCAAATGTGGTCATCATAGGTTGGTGGCACCAAAAATAGAAACTCACTTAGGGTAAAACCTGCTGTCAGGAAAAATGGAGCATTCTTTCTGAACTCAGGAACGCGTGGTTCATGCGAACTTGCTTGTAGATGGTTGCTACAATAAGGCTTCTTTCATACAGGTGTGTTTATGCCCCAGGCTTGCTGGCCACAGTCCATTCCATTTACAGAAGCTGAATTAAACAATAACTACCGCATTGCAAAAAATGGTGGGGGTGGGGGGAAAGGGAGGGGGAAAGGTGAGCGTCAAAGGAGATGCCTGAGAGCTTTGTTAGGGCCAAGAAAAACCCTGTTGCAGTTGTCAGAGCTTGTTGATGTTGCTGGGAACGGCACTTTTTTTTTCTCCTGGATTTTGTGGTTCTGCCTTAGGAAAGAAAGTAAAATAGAACGGAAGAACAAAGTCCTACTCTATAAATCAGCAGCTGCTCCTTGCCAGATCAAAGGAGTGACATTTTTGCTCCTGGACTACTTGTCCACTTGAGGGCTTGACAGGCAGCTAACAGCTGGCCTGCTAGACTGTATGGAAGAATCAGCCTACATCTTCTTCTGAGCAGATGACAAGCTAATCAGAGACACATCCATAGCACAGGGCATGTGAGTGCACCTTGATCTCTTCAAACATATCTAATACATAATTGCTAAACAGCTTGGTGCATTTTTGGCAAGTTAATGCTTAGGTGGTTTTCATTGAGAAGTAGGATAGAGAATTAATACTTCAATCAAAAGTGGTCATGAAAACTAAAAAGCTACTAGATTTGTTGGGATCTTCTCCTCTTAGGGTGAATTAGTAAATGGCTAGGAACATAATGGGAATTGGCTAAGAATGTATGCAACTGATTATCAAGTGACGATTGATTTTCAAAGCTTAGTCAGACTGTAGTGTTCAGATAAATGACCAGGTAATTGTAAATTGGTAATTTTGAAAATGATTACTCCTGATTTTTATTCTGTTAAAGTTTAATAAAGTTTTGGATGTACCTTCCATGTCTGGAAAAATTGTTTTCAGAAGCACTATAAGGTGTGTAGGTATCCAGATCTGGAATGTCAGTAGTAAAACTTTCAAAGTAATTCAGTTTCTAGTTGATTTTCATCAGTAATAAATCATGTACAGGGCAAGGTAATATACTACAACTTATGTCTATTGACTTAGTATTTTATCTTTAAGAGGATAGATCCTAGATATGAATAGCTAAGGAAGTTTGAAGGTGTTTTCTCCTCCCTTGCTTTCAAGTATCTTTGAAAGATCACTTTTATAGTGTATGATAAATAGCCGCATATGAATAATCTGATGGCATTCTGTAAGAGTAACAGTGCTTCAAAATCATAGCCTGCTGGGATGTTTTGTTACATGCCATCAGGTGTGATTATATTCATGGACTAGTGTTTATTATTGCTTGGTATTATAAAGGAAATAAAAAATAATTTCCTATCTGAGAAGAAATGTCTCAAATACTTTAGTAAACGGTCCCTACTATTGGCCATATAAACCTTAGTCAAATAAGAAGCCAATTTCCTAGGTCACCTTTAAAATTTATTTTGATTATTTAAAAAAATTATACTTATTAAAAACTCAGTACAGAACCATATGGAAAAAAAAATCCTACTGTTGTCCTCCAACCCATGCTTGAGAGATAGCCTCTGTCAAATCTTCTGAAAAAAAATTTTATTGGCCCAATTTTTCCTTTAGAAGGTGCAGATTTAGTAAAAATGAATTAAATTATTGTAAATTATTTGCTGCCCAAAGCAAGTGATTAAAAGATTGTTTAGATCTAGATCCCTAAGGAGAATTGCATATGCCTTTTTGCAAGCTGAGATTCACAATTAGAACCTGATCTTTGCAAGTTCCTATTCTTAGAGTACTAGAATTTAGAATGGGATCCATAGCAAGACTTCTCAAACTTACATGTACATAGATCACCTAGAGGTCTTTTAAAATGAAAAGATGGTTCAGTAGTGCAGGAATGGGGGTTGTGTCTGCATCTCTAACAAGCTTGGGGGGCGGGGGGTGTTGATGCTGCCAGTCCCTGGAACACAGAGTAGCAAGGACCTAGAGAACCATTTAGAGTGTGTGGTTCCAAAATAGCTCACTCCATTACCCATCCCCACCCCCAGCAGATGCCTGCTCCAGTGTCTAAAATCTCTATCATGGCATTTGGATTAAACTGGAATTTTTTAGGGCGATCCTACCACATGGGCACTTGCTACTTGGAGGAGCAAAACGTTATTACCATGTTATCAGCCCAGCATGGATTGATTTGTCTAATAGTCACCCACCTATTCTTAATTATTACTTATGAGACAACAGAACACTTTAGGAGCATTGGATAGGTACACTTTGACTGTAAGCTGACGTTAAATGAGCCCTTACTGTGTCTCAGGCACTTTGCTAAGATCTTGCCTATAGCATTTTCCTTAATCCTCAAGACAATCCAGGCCCAGTTATTTCCACAGTTACCATATAGGAAGCAAAGTGAGGCTTGGGAGGGTTAAGACTCACCCCAAGTCATACAGAAAATAGAGAGCAAAGGACATAAGCCCATGTTCTTCTCCACGTTGCTCTGAACCATGCAACGATAATTGAGACGGATGTGCTCAAAGTGGGATACTTGAGTAAAGAACCTCTGTGAGTCCTTGTAACTTTAGGAAGAATTAGATAAAAGGAAGAATATGGAAAGAACACAGCAGAAGGCCATCAAGGATGAACATCACATACTTGATAACTTTGCCCAGGGCCTTTGTGTCAGTATGAACACTCCACTGTTTAAGGCATGTTCATAAAGGTACAAAATGTTTGTGATTCCAGATTAACATCGTGTTTTCACATTACAATTTTTTAGCATTTACTTCTTGTGTTTTTAGAGGTATGGGCAAATCTAGTATTCCATCAAATTGTAAATTAAGCTGTAATTCAGAGAAATTAATTATGAGCCATGAACGTGCCCCTAAGCAGCATATGAATCTCATCCGTTTACCTTTCTTTGCTCACAGTTGTCTGTAAGAAAAGACCCATTGTCTGGCCACCAGTGAAAAACTTCTGTTTGCAGACGTGATTGAATCATTCATGGGCCCAAGTACACGTTCAAAGGCATTAGACCTGCTTAATTCACTGATTTAACCATTGTAATATATCTTACTGAGAAAACCCTACTCTTTGCCGTAATCACAACATGGAAAAAGACTTGCTTTTTTTGTAAAGAAAGAAAAAACGAAGAAACTTGATAACTGGTGGACCAAGGTTGAAGCTTCCTTGTTTAAAACATCAACCAGTAGCAAGCTTTGTGAATAAGCACCCTGGCTGCTGAGTCCCAGGGGTGGGGACAGTAGAGGAGCAGAGTTTTTTCATGTTTTAACTGGTCCACCCTCACTGAGCTCCCCACAGCACCTTTCTCAAACTGATCTGATCCCTCTTCAGCAGTTCAGCTCCCTTCCTTACCCAAACCAATCCAGACAAAAGCTTTGATTCTTGCAATTCTTGATTTCTTCTCCGAGTGTTCAGGGCTGGCAGCTTTCCAGGTGACTCCGAGGAGGCCTGCACCCTCTAACAAAAGGAATGCCGCTGCAAGGAGTTGGTTACCAGGTGTGGCATGAAGTTAGTGAACCAGAAAGAAGGGATTTATCAGCCATTTAAAAGGGAGGGGGAGGGGGAGAGAAAGGGAAAAAGGGAAAGAAACCAAGCAACAATCAGAAATGACACCTAAGTCTACTTCTATCACTCTGAACTATGCTTTGGAATGAAAAGTCTTTTAAAAGAAAAATCACACTGGTTGGATTTCAGTTGCAGAAAAGTATGCAAAGCTGAAAAGTTTGGATTTTCTGGGGATGGGGGAGGTCTCCAGGAGACATCTCCCAGCAAGACAGTAAAATGAGATTTCAATGATATTTGCTGTCTTGGGTTTATTTGTTTTAATGCTTTCTTTTTTCATCTCCGAGTTGACTCAGAAAGGCCTCACGATTCTTGGAAAGTAGTTGAATTTATTTCTATAGTTATTTTTAAACTAACAGTCTCAGTATATAATTTTTAAGGATCACATGTACTAATGTATTTTCTATTTCAGTAAAATTTAGAGAGAAAGTAGATAGTCTTAGATACTCTCCCAAGCTTTTGTGTAAGCCTGGATACTAACTTTGTGTTCAATACAAATCAATGGAACTAGTGCACTTTAGGGTACTTATTCCCTAAGGAGTCACTAATGGAATTATCTGTAGCCCTTAAAAAAAGATTCACAATGAGGCTAATGAGAATTTTTTTCCAAGTGAAGTCTGGATAAGACACTAAGCTTACTAGCACATTTTACACACAATTTGTTAAAAAAAAAAAACTCAGAATGTGTTAAAGAACTATTTATTATTGAAGGAGTCTTTACAACTTAGGGTTAAATTGTTTATACCAATAGAGAAGTATTTTATATGTCTGCAACTTCAGAATCATTCTGGGATGACATTAAAACTTAGAGAATTTTTAATATCAGATACAGATGAAAAAACCTAACAGTCTTTGGATTGGAAATAACTTGTGGGGGTTTTCATTAAAGTTGGGTGCAGCCTGCTGCATTTTGGTTAGTTGGATGTCTTCAGCAATTTTTCAAATGTTTTGGGTTTGGCAAAGTCCAAAATGTTTTTTGCCAAGACCCTCTTTTCCCCTTATTTTTTAAACCCGTGTGAAATTCAAGGATAACTTAATCCATATGTGTCTGATTCATTTACACTTAACTCATCAAAATGTTATTTTGTAAGACCCATTTAATATCCAAGAAACCTTTTGAGCCTTTTTAAGACAAGTCTCTTGTCTTTGAACCAGCAAGTTGCATTTTTCCATATGAATGGAGCCCTGAACCTTGAAAGATTGAAGATGTGTTTGATTTTCAACTTAGATTCTTCAAATTTTAAGTAGACTCAAAACTTGATATTCCATATACTACTTGAGCACTGAAAAGGGGCGTTTTTAGGACATATATCAGAAAAAGTAGAAAAAAAAATTCAAGTCATGTAATTTTGGGGAAAGACCATATATGGAAATTTCATCTTAGAAATATTTTTAAAAATTAAAATTACTCCTAATTTGATTTCTTTTAATCTTTCATGTTCGTGGTTGCATTTTTTGTATATTCTAAGAGTGGCCTCTGGGTCATCATTACATGGGGGGATAACTTCATTTTTTTAATGTCAAAGTTTTCTAACAATCAACTCATTGTTAATAATAACATCTATGGTGTTAATAAAATATCCCAAGATCAGGGGAGTTGACAATTGGCAGGAGTCGTATGTTAAGCGATTTCTGAAAAATTGGGGCCCATATGTTTTTAAAATTCTGTGTGACTTGAAAGAATGTGGTAGAATTATGAATCTGGCAAGAAATAGCACTATGGATCAAAACATTGTTTGAGAACAAAAATCCGGAGAAGCGAAATGGTGTCCAAGTGAAAAAAAGCAAAATCTCTATGACCCTTTGTCAAAGGATCTAGTGAAATCCTTCAGAGGCTCCTATTCATATTTGCTGAGGAGAAGTGGGCAAAGAAAGGCCATTGCCATAACCGCTAGTGAACATTCAGTCCATGCCATGGTAACTAGTTGAAAATGTAATACTGGAGTGGCATTTCCAAGTTCAGCGCTTCTATAAAGACCTGCTAGCACACAGAATGCTTTTTTAATGTTCTGCATTGTTGTGTGTCCCCCATTGAACAACCTTTTGAGAGGACCCCGTTTTTACTAATGTAAACATTCTGACGAGTATCCAAAGAAATGACCTTTGAGTGAACCTCTAACCTTCTCCGTAATTATTTGTTTGAAGACAGTGTGGAGTTCTCCTGCTGAGAACTAAGAACCATGATGCCTTGCAGCTCTGTGAGTAAGGGAGTGTTTGGGGGAACTGGAGAGAAAGACATAAATAAGGGAACAACCTCCAGATGTAACGAATAAAAGAGTAAAAGGGTGAAATTAAAAAGGGAAAAAATAGCAACTCGTTTTACCTAAAGAGTTGGCCTATACTGGGGGGAAAAAAAGCCACACACAGGATTAGTAGCACATAAAAAGAGGTAAAACCCCTGCCAAGTGTGTCCTCCATTAGAAACTTCAAGAAGAGAACAGGCTTCTCTCACTCTCCTGAACTCCTCTGTTGGTCTTCACCTGAACTGATAAAAAGAGTTCCTGGGGGTGGAAATATCAGGTCAGTCCTTGTTCGCAATGAAAGTAGTGGGGAAAGAGTAGATAATTAAGTTCTTTTTCCGATTTGAGGGATGCTTCTGGAAGTCGTTGTGATCTGGTCTGATATTCCTCAGCAGCACTTCAGGTGACAGGTGGGAATAAATATGCAATCTCAACTCTCCTTTTGTTTTCACCTCTACTAGCCTGTCACTTTCTTCTGCAATCCCGAGGGGGTGTAACATTTTTGACAACTGAGCTGTACTTTCTTAAGTCATAAAGAAGTTCATTGTTTTGCAAACAAACGCCATATGCAAAAGACTCCTTTGGTTTTCTCCCGCCTATTATTCCTCAGCCTAATTGTATTCCCACCGTGGCTGGCGTTCACAGGAGGCCTGACCAGCATGGGCTGCCCGTCCTTCTGAAAGCACTTCAACTTCATAGGAACGCGGAGCTGCCAACACATGCTAGAATTTTTCTGGCTAATTTCAAAGAATGAGTTTTCAGTTCCTGCCTGTGGCCCCATGTGGATTCATTAATCATGAAGTCCCCCTGCACTTAAGGTTTGAAGCTGGAAATATTGAAAAATATTATCAATGGGGATATTTTTAAGGAACAGCTAGCCGTATGCTCCTTCTTCTCCCCCCAAACTGCGTGGCCAGTGAGTCCTGTGCATGAGCCCAAATGTGTGGGGAATACACATCATTAAATGCACAGGGACAAGGGTAACTCGCAAATGGTAGAAAATGGTTTTGTTTTTATTAAATTTGGAGAAATAAAGGAGATTTCTTATCATCTTACTCTGTTTGTACATGAATATTTGATGGGCATTATTAAACATTAAAGTAACATGAAGTAGGCACTTATTTTTGGATTTCCAGCAAAATTAGATCCAGGCTTCTTAGACGAAATAACTGCTTCTCCTTTACATTCCTGTGATTCAGCCACCACCTGATTTGAAAATGTTTCTTGGGCTCTAATATCAACCATGTGTACCTGAGGCTCTGTCTTTCTAGTGGGTTGAAAGGTGGCTGGGTTTATGGTTGGCAGTTACCTTATCCGCTGCCCTGGGTGT
>CAUYQG010072014.1:0-27500 GCA_963574415.1 Tarsius wallacei | reverse complement strand
GCCATGATGATGCACGGAGGACCCCCTACCCACCCTGGAATGACCATGTCAGCACAGAGCCCCACAATGTTAAATTCTGTAGATCCCAATGCTGGTGGCCAGGTTATGGACATTCATGCCCAGTAGTATAAGGGAACTCAAGGGAAAAGGAAACACACGCAAAAACTATTTTAAGACTTTCTGAACTTTGACCAGATGTTGACACTTAATATGAAATTCCAGACAGCTGTGATTATTTTTTACTTTTGTCATTTTTCATCAAGCAACAGAGGACCAATGCGACAAGAACACAAATGTGAAATCATGGGCTCACTGAGACAATTCTGTCCATGTAAAGATCCTCTGGAAAAAAAGACTCCGAGAGTTATAACTACTGTAGTATAAACATAGGAACTAAGTTAAACTTGTACATTTCTGTTGATCACGCCGTTATGTTGCCTCAAATAGTTTTAGAAGAAAAAAAATATATCCTTGTTTTCCACACTATGTGTGTTGTTCCCAAAAGAATGACTGTTTTGGTTCATCAGTGAATTCACTATCCAGGAGAGACTGTGGTATATTTTAAACCTGTTGGGCCAATGAGAAAAGAACCACGCTGGAGACCATGGTGAACGTTTGGCTGAAACTCATCACTCGAACTCCAGCTTCAAGAATGTGTTTTCATGCCCGGCCTTTGTTCCTCCATAAATGTGTCCTTTAGTTTCAAACAGATCTTTATAGTTTGTGCTTCATAAGCCAATTCTTATTATTATTTTGGGGGACTCTTCTTCAAAGAGCTTGCCAATGAAGATTTAAAGACAGAGCAGGAGCTTCTTCTAGGAGTTCTGAGCCTTGGCTGTGGACAAAACAATCTTAAGTTGGGCAGCTTTCCTCAACACAAAAAAGTTATTAATGGTCACTGAACCATAACTAGGACTTTATCAGAAACTCAAAGCTTGGGGGATAAAAAGGAGCAAGAGAATACTGTAACAAACTTCGTACAGAGTTCGGTCTATTAATTGTTTCATGTTAGATATTCTATGTGTTTACCTCAATTGAAAAAAAAAAGAATGTTTTTGCTAGTATCAGATCTGCTGTGGAATTGGTATTGTATGTCCATGAATTCTTCTTTTCTCCGCACGTGTTCCTCACTAGAAGAAAATGCTGTTACCTTTAAGCTTTGTCAAATTTACATTAAAATACTTGTATGAGGACTGTGACGTTATGTTAAAAAAAAAGGTGTTAAGTCACAAAATGCGGTAATAAATATTTCATTTTTGATTTTTTGTTAGGCTTTTGTGTTTTTAATGGTTTTTAAGGCAGGGTTGCACAATGCCGACTCTATAAGGTATTAAAAGCAAGTGATGGCTTTTTCTTCCCAGAAGTTGAGTATATTTGAAACTTAACTTACCAATACTTTTTTAAGGTTATCGTCTGTGGCCTTTCAATAAGTTCCACCAGCAGAAAATCTCTAAAGGTACAAAATTGTGTATTATGAGCCAGGTTGAAAGATCACCTTCAAACATGCTCAACCTCCTTTTAAGATGCTTGATGTTAAAAATATATACACTCAGATAAAGTTTTTCACAATCATCCTCTGCCAGAATAAGGGGCTTTTTTTAGGGTTAATTTTAATTTTACATCATAAGAAATAACGTCTGTGCTCAAAGGTAATTCATCTGCCTGTGTTTTTCCTCTGTCTTACTAAAATATTGTTGAATATGTAAATGAAAATTTACATATGGATGTTAAGTAAACAACTTCTATGGAGTTTGAAATTCTGAGCTTAAAAGATTACTTAATCATTAATATTTAATATAAATTAAATGATGGTGTCTTTTTATTTGAGACACCTCCATGTGCAAGGAAGGGATGCTACGGTGATGGTTTGGCGACTAAACTTAAATATTTCTCAGAAAAAAAGGAAAAGACAGACAATAGAATGCCATTTTTAACATTTTATGCAACATTCCTGGAAACCTATGCCATTAACTTGTTGATACCGCACAAACCACGCCTGCTAAAGTGTGCAAAATGTGTGAGGTAGCTGCATGCCCCCTCAATTTTTCCAATCCTAGAATTTTGTAACTCCCCAATTTTGAATCCTATTTTAGGAAAAATAATATCAATAAATATGTGATAACCTAATAGGGAAATAATTCACAATCTCTGCAAACTTAGACTTGGAAGAAATTCATAGTTATGTCTTATTTGGGGCTCTTCCAGCTCTCCATTTCGGACAGCATTAATGGAAGTTCTATACAAATGAGCAAGGAAATCAACTTCTAATGTTTTGTCTTGTATTTAGTTAGGTGGAATTTTTATAAATACATTTATCAGTTTAATTAGCGTGCTGCTGTTTAAACATAGAGATAACACTTCTGACACAAACTAACTGTTAATAGAAAAATTCTGTGCCACTTGGAAAAGATAGCTTCCCTCTCATTTTTGCCATCCCATTT
Organism: Tarsius wallacei; assembly: GCA_963574415.1. NCBI lineage: Eukaryota > Metazoa > Chordata > Mammalia > Primates > Tarsiidae > Tarsius > Tarsius wallacei. The sequence continues at coordinate 25,059 of CAUYQG010072014.1, read as the reverse complement.
TTCATGGAGTCTTTTTTTGTAAAATTTAAATATTTGCATATTTTTACTTTAAATGCTTTTATGTAAACTCTGACAAGTTCCCCATTATAAATTAACTCTCAGATCAGCTGGGAAAAAAATTTGGCAAGGTTTTTTTTTTTTTTTTCCTTTCCTCTTAGTAAAGTAAATGCTGAAGGGTTTACTTGGTAATTGGCTCATGTTTAGGAAGTGTTTTGTGAAATTATTGAGTTATGTCATTGAAGTTTAGAGCCTAGAGCTCTTGATTCTTGGTTTTAATTAATCAAATCATCTCGGGCTTAGTTTCTTCAACATACCCATGCGCTATTTTGTTAACTTCAGCCCTCTTAATTATTTGGAGATGAACGATAATTGTAATAATATTTGTTTGCATTTTCTTGCTCCCCCCTCACCCACCCCACGCTGAGACAGAGAGGTGATAGATTTGTCCAATTTTTATAATGCTTTTTTTATACCACCCCGGAAGGCACTTGCTCCTATCTTGGGTTTACTATTTAGTATAAAGAGTTCCGATTTGGGTATATTTAAGAAAGACTCAGCTGTCAAAAGCAAAGAAACTGGGAATGGTGTTTTGACAACCATATAGTGTTAAAGGAAATACTGTAGTCTGAATAAAATTGCTTATGTTCTCCAAAACAAGAGTAATATAAAAACACTTTTTTATTTATATGAAAAAGCAAAAGCAGAAATAAATTCCAAAGGTTTCCCTTTCTTTAAGAAATTCTGAGAGAACTGCAGTCGCCATCTGTTAAGGGTTGGGAATTGAGCAAGAAGCCACATTTTAAAGGAGAAAGAGAGAAAAGACCAGGAAAGTCTGTGTCTTCCATCCACCCCTTCTCCCCCCCCCCCACCCCAGGTCAGCACCCCTCACTCCCCCGCAGCTCACCCTAGTTAGACTCATCGAGCGGAGTCAATCAGGATCACCCTGCCTCCTCGGACCCTCCGGCCCCCGCGGGCCTGTTAACCCAGAGCAGATTTGGGAAGGGAAATGTGGCTAATATCTCTAGCAGCTGTCAAAGGGAGGACCTTCCTTCAAAGGGACTGGACAGGGATCCTCCGCAAGTTCCCTCATTAGTCTTGCAGGCCAGCCGTGTGATAAGGAGCTTGGACCTCCGCTACAAGTTGCCACTCTGTTAGGAGGCCGGGTGTCTGGGTGCCTGGGAGCGTGGGGCGGCCCTGGCTTTGCAGCGCCCCCCCCAGCCCCGCCCACAGAGCAGGGTCAGTGCGGACGTGCGTCTTGGAGCCTGCAGGAGGCAGGGCAAGGGCACCGCCAGCGGCGGGGGTGTGTGCGGAGGTCTCCCCTGGCTTCACCTGGCTTTTCCTCTGCGTGCGTGTTAGAGTTAGCCAAACGTGTCGCAAGCGAAGGGGGGGGGGCGCGGGGGCGGGGACAGGTAGTAGACACAGTTGCGGTGATCAACTGCGGGCGTCGCGAGTGGCGGGCAAGCCCCCTCCGTCGGGGCCCGGGCTGGGAGGACCGTGCCGCGCAGGGGAAACGCTGGTCTGATGCGGGAGGCCGGTCAGATGGTGATGAGAATGGAGACCGTCGGGGCAGTGTTTGAAGGGAGGTTTTAATATTAATAGTTTCGGTGTAGAGACAGAAGGGAGATTGCGTCTACTGCTCCTCCGGGCAGACTCTGGGTGACAGGGATGATGGATGATCCGGCAGAGCCCAGCAGCTCCTCCCCCCAGCCTCAACAGTGTCAAAGCTACTTTAGTTGAAGCTTTAGAAATAAAATAAATAAACAGCATCACTCCTCCCCCCACCACACACACACACTTCGTACACTTCCACCCTCACCCCCCGCTTTCCAGCATCGATTTATGGATCATTATGAATCAATTACTGCTCTCAATACTTTCCCATTGGCTTAAATAAAACCGTCGAAAGATGAAAATGGGGTTCGGAGGGGATTTTTCCCTCCCCCGACAGGAACACTCGCAAAATCCATGATCTCATCATCAGAGGCACTGGGTTAGGAGGTGAAAAGAAAGGACGAGGTCACCCAGTAAATAACTGGGGTTGGGGGGGAGCGTGTGAAGGCTGTCTAGGGGTGGGGGCTGTCATCCAGCTGCTGCCTTTGTTTTATCTCGGATGGGTTTGGTGTGTTTGTTGCTGGTTTGGGGTTCTTGGAACAGGGGGCCTCGCGTGAGAATTAGATGCCTACAAGTGTCGTGACCTGCTGATGTGACTCCTTTGGAGAAACCTATTTGGAAGCGAGTGGTGAGGTCACTCTTGGGGAAAGGTGTGGAGGGACGGGTCCGTCTGGAGGGCGGATTTTTCACTTTGTTGGGGCAACCGCGCGCGGGAGGGTTCGCTGCGGGCCCGGGAGGTCCTCCCTCCCGCACCCCGGCCCTCTTCTCCATCCTTCACCCCCCGCCGCGGGCTGCTCTCGTCGGAGGAACCGGCTTGGATCTGGGGCGGGCCGCCCCTCGTGGCCCCCACCCCCACCCCCGGCTCGGCCGCCCCGGGCTTTTCTTTCCCCCTCCCGCCTCTTCCGCGGCGGCGCTCGAGTACTCTAGGTGTTTCTATGACTACATTGTGTGTGTGGGAGGGTCAGACGTGGGGGTTGCCCGCGAGAGGGCCGTTCCTGGGCGATCATTTATCAATGTCACCCACATAATGATTCTCTCTGCAGCCTCCTATTGATGAGGATAATTACATTAGCTCAGAGTGACTGATCAATGAAAAACCACCACACAAAAACTTCTTTACTCCTCTATAATACCAAAAACCGATACAGAAATAACATAGAAAGCCTGATTTTCTTTCCCTTATCCACCAATGGATTCTGCACTCCCAACCCTCCACAAAAAAAGAAAGAAAGAAACAAAGAAACAAAGAAAAAGAAAAAAAAGGAGTAAAGTAAGAAAATAGACCCAGGTTTGTTTCGTTTAAAGGAGGATGCAGTTTTGCCCGTGAATGTATTTTTCTCTAAATCTTTGGCTTCATTCCTCCTTTGGTAAAGAATATCAACGGATTTGCTAACGTGGGTTGCTTTGAGACTAGTCTGTGGTTTTCCATTATTTTCCTCCCTTTTGGGTGTCCAAAAGGGAGGAAAATAATGGAAATATATATAATCGACTTTTCTTAATATATATATTCTGCTTCAAGAACGGAGTCGATTCTTTTTATAAATAACTGGTAGAAAGAAATGACTACAGGTCGCCTTCTTCTTCTTCTTCTTCTTCTTCTTCTTCTTCTTTAGCATTTTCCTAAGTCGGGTTATCTTTCGTCTTTATCACTTCATAAAGTAGCACAATTAAAGATGGGACGTTGCAAGGGTATAAAGGGTGGGTCCATTACACGGCGACATGATACGCTCTCTCCTGGCCTGAAAGTTTGCTGCTAAATTACGATTTCCCTTTTTCTAGACTTTAAAAATCAATATATTCTCAATTAAAGAGAATTTTAATGCTTTACTTGCGAGTTGTTAAAGGCGCTGTAAATTTTATTGTAATGCTTCTTGACTTCGGAATAGATGCCGGAGACCGGTTGATTCTCGTGGTCTTTTCCTCTCAGAGAACCTAACCCAGGAACGTCCAATGGGTTCCTATCAAATCCAAGCCACAAAGGTAAGGAGGGTTTCGCCGGAGAGGGACGGGGCAAAAGGTGGGGAGCCCGACGAGGGAGCCCTCCAGCGCCAGAGGCCATTGTCTTGTAGATTTCCACCTGTGTCCCGCCTCCTGAAAGTGGCCGAGGGGTCCATTTTACTCTCCTCTTTCTCAAAGGGGAGCACGTTCGACTCCCATCTGCTCTGTGACAGCCAAAAGCAAGCGGAGCTGCCTTCGGGGAGCATTCTAGACACTTTCCCTGCCCCCTCCCCCTTCTGTCTCTCCTGACTTCACCAAATTGTAACTCGGAACTGGCTCGTCATCAAACGTGGTCACATTTCATGTATGTTCTGGCCTCTGTGTCAGGAATCGCTCCCCACCCTCAAGAGCGCGCCGCTGTTTACAGATGTTTTCTCCTTCCACAAGTCCCACCTAGTAAAAGTTCCCGCAGAGAATTAACTGTGGTGTGTTAATAGCCCAGATCTGCTACTGCTCTCTCCTGCAAAGCTGAAATCTGGCGAGGTGGAGGATAGCGTGGAACTGACGCTGCAGAGCTGCTCAAGGCCGGCAGAAGCCCACAGACTTGAGAGTTCCAAGGCCGGGGACTTGGTGGGAAGCAAGGTGTGACACTTTGGGAAAGCCAGGCAGACAGGAGGGGAAGAAGGTGAGGCAAGGAGGGGAACGCAAGGAGAGAAGAGTAGGGCAAGGCGGAAAAATGAACCTTGGGGACCTCTTTGTAATTTAAAAGGAAATAATCATGAGGGGAAATGGAATACCTAAGACTGGCTATTAAATTTTTCCTTGGAGCCGATGTCCGTTGAAGAACAAATCCTCAGAGATGCCAGGAAGGGCCTGAGTTTCCAAATGGAACTACTCACAAAGTTTCCTCTTCAGTTCATTTGCTGGGAATGAGACGGCTGGGGGGAAAGGCGATGTGTGTGGTGTACCCAGGGCTTAAATAAGAGTGTGATGGAAAGGAGCACCTAGATAGAATGAGGCTGCTGTTTTAAGCTGAATAGAAAAGGGAGGCAGAGAGAACAAAACTACACAATACACTTTAAAATCATTCTCACCCACCTGCCTGCCTTTTTCTGTAACCACTCACTCTAAGGAATAGGACACATAGGTGGGGGAAATCGCTAGTTCCTCATCTTCTGTCTGTAGACCCACCCGAGAGAGCCCCCTTCCCTTAGATTCCTGACATGTAAGCCTAGACTGTGGCTTTTTTTTTTTTTTTAATCAACGGAGTGGGGCTTTGTTAATGTATTTGTACTTTTCTGCTTTCAGCCTAAGTTTCTCGCTTTGGAAGAGGGAGGAGGCATAAGAAAGGAGGGGGAGGGGAGCTGGGCACAAAGACTTTATCGAGTTCTCACCAAGCAGGTTTCAAAACAGGAACTTAATGGGAAGAAAGAATTCAACAAAATTAAGAGGAGCATGAGAAGTGTTCCTTACAACAGGTTTACTTGCCTGGAAAAGAGGTGATTCTGTGAATATTTTTCCCTTTGGGGAGTCTGTTTTCTTCATATGGAAACATTTTCCAATTTTAATCCTTTAGCAGACAAAACCTCAATAGAAATATGACATGGGCCACTGGCAAAAAACTCAGTGCTTGGAGGGGAGGGTGTATGGGGAGGAGAGGGAGAGAGCCCTTTCTGATTAATAACTAGCAGGGTAATGTTGAGGGCTTTTTCTGCCCGATTGCCTTTTTGAATTAGAGCCGATTTCTTCACACTTCAATAGTGCCTGTCTCCTTTAAAATGACTGGCAGATTTGTTTCTTTTTTTTTCCTCCTCTCTCTCCCTGAGACTTAATGATGTAAATTTTCTAATTAGTTAAATCATATTGCTTAAAGGCCTAATATTTACCATGTAAGAAATGATCATCCTGATTTGGACCTCTTGAAATATTCTGAGAAATAACACTGGGCTTTTAGGTTGAGAGATGGGAGAGGAGGAAGCTCTTACTAGAAGAGTTTAGAGGAGAGAAAGGCACGGACTGGCAACATGTTAAATTAATAGTTGGAGTTGAGCTGGGCTCACACCCCAAGTCCGCTTTTATTTTTCAATCAGCGAAGATTTAATTGGCAGCCCTCAGGCCGGGCGATCTGATATTTTCTCATTAGTTTCCCATCACTAATCTTGAGTGTTAGATTGGCTTAAAGGTTGTCAACATTTGACCAATTTTATTTAAAGGGGGGGGGGGGGAAATCACGCATTATGGCTCCAGGACGTGAGATCTGCAAATAAATCCTACTTGGATCAGCAGAACTAACAGGCGAAAAAAATGTTGACTATTCATCGTCGTATTTAATAAGTTGCATTAATGTATATTTCACGTCTAGGGAGAGAGAGAGATTAGCCACGTGCTGCATAGATGCAGATGAAAAGAAAGAGGAGGATGGGGAACAGGGGGCTCTATAAGCGGGATGGGTGGGCAAAGTGAGACGTAGATACATTTGGAACCGAGGGTAAATAACCCAAGTGGAATAGCTGTTGAGGGTTTAGGAGTCACAGACCCCCACCACCCCCCCCTTTCCTCTTGCAGCTGCGTGAAACTGCCAAGCCTGCCTTGCAAGCTCCGAGCGGCTCGGTTGTCTCGTCCAGAGATAACGTCAGAGCGCCCCCTGCTGTCCAGTAGAGTAGAATGCTGCGGGTCAGCCCCCCGCGAAGAGAACCGTGTTTTTCTGCGCCCCCCACCCTTCACTGACTCCTTCCACCGCCCCCACCTCCGTTCTGCAGCAAACCCCGCGGCAGGGGAATAGCTTGTCAAGACTGAACACTTAAATGAATAAATGATAAAAATAATAATAAAATGCGAAGGAACCCCCCACTTTTACTTGGCCTCAGGGGAATAAACTATCACATGCCTTAGCAAAGGGACACATTTTCCCTTTTTCTAAATCTCTTTATTCTCTGTGTTTTTGCTGTAGTTTTTTTTTCTTCTGCCGAACTGCAGATTCCGAGTCCAAGGAAATGTTTTTTAATAGACGCTGTAGACGTTTTAAAAATGGATATCTGATGGGGAAAGAGGCCAATACAAAGCAATATTTTGCATCCTTGTAAAATTAAACTCCCAGGGAACTCGCACTGTTTTAGAAAAGTCTGGGGAAACAGCTTCGGGATTCAGACAGTTCCTTGTAATGACCCTTTTCTGCACCGCAAAGGAATACCGGCCTCTGTCCGAATCTTGATCTTTTGTTTTTGATTTTTTCCAAAACAGCGAGTACTTAAAAGTTGTCACCGTACCGAAACACACACACACACACACAAACACACACACACAAACACACACACACACACACACACACACACGTCTTTTCCACGCGTGTGCCTATTCTTTCCTGCTCCGTGCTTCTCGATTTTGCTGGAAACGGAGAGAGGGCTGGAGCGCACCAAAACACCCCGCCAACGTCCTTGACACTTGATCTTGCTAAGATGCTTCACGTCCAGGGCCAGGTGTGAGGCTGCTACCACTGCAGAGCTTTCGGGTTGTAGATCAACGGTTCGGTGCACAGAGACGTTTTCTCGGTTTCCCAGCTCACCTCCTGCGGTATCTCTGGGCACCCGGCGGCGCGAGGGCGCACAGGTAGCCGGAGCCGGGGCAGCCTCGGGCCGGCGGACGCGCCGCCTCCACCGCCGGCCTCCACTCCCGGGAGCCGCGCGATGCAGCCGCCCTGCCTCGGAGGGTCCCCGGACCGCAGCTAGACCCCCACCTAAAGGGTGTAAATCTGCACTGCCGAACGACTTTGGTTTCGGGGGAGTTTTTGGTTTTGCTTTGGAAAGTACCGGGTCTCGAGATTTTGTGCAAACAGTTCTCAGAAATGAGGCGCATGGGAAGGAACCCCTGGCAGGGAGGACAGCGATGGTAGGGAGAGGTGGGTCTCTTAACGTGCATTTCCTGCCAGAGTACCGGGATCCCGGGGTTTAAAAACCCGTTCCTTTCCTTCGGTTCTCCCCAGCACTCCCGCGTCACCCCTTCTCCAGAGCCCAGCCCCCAGCTTTGGGGACAGGGACCCAGGAACTCCAGAGAACGCGCGCTCCCAGGGTCAGGCAGAGGTAGGAGACAGCCCCGGGTCCTCAGGCCAGTGGGGTGATGCCTCAGCCCTGCTGTGTCTGAAGAATTGCTGGGGCTATTGTGACAACTGGGGTGAAGTTAAATATTTATACTCCAAGCTGTTATCATTTACGGTGGGGAGGGGGGTGCTTTGAAGAAGTTCATTGCCTTCGAACTTACTTTAAACATAAATCCTGCTCAGGGGAAACAGAGTCTGCTGCCTGTCACCGGGGTGACTTTCTGAAAGGTCCTCATGAAGCTCAGGAGTGGAAGGGGAGTTATCTGCAGACCATGTGTGTCTATTTAAATATAGATGTATGAATGTGAACTTGTATAAAATCTCCCTCTATACATATCTATATAAAAACAGTAAACAATAAAGACAAGGAAGGTTGTCCCTTGCTGCAGCTGAATACAAGTAAAATTATTTCCTGTAAGACACTCTCACATATGAAGAAAATATGAAAATCTCATTGTATTTGTCTCCGTTCGACTTAATGAAATTGGGAGACATTGACAGTCCGGTCAATGTTCTCAGTAAATTAATGCAAAGGTCCTTAGGAAGAGACGGAAAACACCCCCTGTCATTAATCTTAAACCACTTGAAGATTATGATGAAAAGAATGGGATCACTAAGCATTATCATCTCAAATGGCTGTTAACTGCCCCCACCCCTTTATTGTGGTAGCAAAACAAACTCTCCACGAGGAATGGCGTTTCTTCCTTTTTTTTAAATCTCTGTTTCTGTTTTGCTTCAGGGGCAGAGAAGGGAAAACCAAAGCAAAGGAAACTGTTTCCAAAGTCTTGGGATTGCTGCTGTGAAAAGGCTGTGGTCCATCTCTGATTCCCTCGTCTTTCGCTACAAAGGAAAAAGAAATCCAAAGATGTGTCTACATTTGATGGGAAGAAAATACTAACAACAGCATTGTAGGTGTGCTCGTTTTTCTTTTTCCCTGGAAAAAAATTATTTTTACTATTTACTAATTTAGCGAGTTCAAAGCCGTGGAGATATAAAAGATGAACGTTCTCTTGTCCACATCTGTTGGTTGACTTTCGTCACTTGAGTTTTGTAGGATTTTGTACCAAACAGAATTAGAGGGAAATAGAATTAGACACTTGCCAAGGAACAATACATACTTTCAAGGAACTCTACTAAATCCTGTGTTTGAGTTCTGATAGAGAGGAAAGGGGTGCTATCTTCCCCTAATAAACCCAAAGCCCCATTAGACAGAGAAAAAGGGGGTGAGAACTCCATTACTGGACTTTGACAAAAAAGCAAGCAGCATCTCTCTGCTCCGAGAACCCTAAGAAAGGACGCCCCCGATATGCAAAAGCCGTTATGTTTTCCTTGAGAGCCCTGAGTTGGGTGGACCTTTCAAGAAATAGTCATTAACACTTTAAAAAACAAAATGCTGAAACGAAGGGTGGTGGCTAACAAAAAAAAAATCATAAACCGTAGAAGCAATTATTCCTCCCGCCGGGTGAGGTTTCCAGTCGAAAAGTGGCATTGGTCTCTCTCCCACCTGCGCCGCAGCAAGGAGAGATGCTACCCCGAGGCTCAGGGAGGGGACATCCGGGACGTTGCCCTTCTCCCAGTCCGCGGTTCCCACCTGTTCCCTCCGTCCCGAGCCGGGGCACGGGAGACCCCGGGAGCTGGAGAGGTTCCGCCCCCAGAGGCTCCTGCCACACCCAGGAGAGAGTCCCCCAGAAGCCAAAGACCCCGCCAAAAGGGACCGAAGGTGCCGGTCCGAGGCGGACGCGACGGCCTGCTCCGTTCCCCGGCCTGGCTCCTGCGCCCGGGTGGACAAAAGGCTCCCAGGCCACGTGGGCCCCGGGGCGAGTGTGACACGCAGTGGAGGGGGACAGGGTTGCGCGCGTGTGTGGGACACGTGCACCCGGCGCGGGCCTCCAGCCGCAGACGTCAACGGGGACGTCGGCCCAGCGCTACCTCCCCGGCCCGGCACCCTCACCTCCCTCCTGCCCCTCCCTATCGCCTCGGTCACCCCCACCTGCCGCCCAGATCCCCGGGCGCGCCCGGACAGGTGTGCGGCCTCCGACTGGGAAGCTCCCGGGAAGGGATCCACCCGAGGAGAGGCGGCGGCAGGAGGAGGGGGCGTGATTGGGAAGAAAGATGGTATTCCGAAGCTCGGGAGTCCCTATCTTCGGAGAAACTGGCATCACACTCAATCTTTTCACCCTGGTCTACGATATCCAAAAAAGCAGAGATGGATTAGCGGGAAAGTCGGGCTCCCGAAAATAGAGAGATTTGCCTGCGCCAGGCTTTGCTTAGGTTCAAAAGTATGATTTTAATTTTACTAATGAAGGCGCTCTCTAGAGCTCAGCTGGTAATGGCAGTGCTGAGTTTAATAGACTTCTGTCGAACAGAAAAAGACGGATAAGTAATCTGCTCTAATGCAATTATTTTCCCAGGTTCGAAAGTCATTGGTGCCGAGAGGGCAGGAGTGAATTAAGGCCCCGGGGACCTGCGGACGCAGGGCGAGGAGACCGCCTGAAATATGAGCCGAACCTGTTTGGTGAGACGCGCTGGGTTTGGGGGTCGGGTCGAAGGCTTCAAAGCCCTCGGTCTGCATGTGTGAAAAATCTCCGTCTCTCTGTCTCTCTCTCTCTCTCTCTCTCACTCTCTCTCTGTCTCTCTCTCCCCTCCCTCCCTACTCTCCTTTTTCTCCCTCTCCCTAGCCCTCTCTGTTTCTCTTCCCTTTTTCCTCACCTCTCCCAGAGTTCATATTAATTTCCTCTTCCCCTCCAATATTTTCTTATGTATTTCAGGCTGATCTATGTGGTCCAAAGCCTTTTTCCCAAACACACACAGAAGTAGGCACTTGGACTGTGTCAGCAGACCCACTACTTGAAATCTACAAGAATTAGGATTAGATACTGATGAGGCTGTGTACACACACTGCCAGGAGGATTCTTTCTATCTGAATAAGGAGCCAGTCCAGGTCACAGTCTAAAACTAGCCCTGTTTCAGCTTGAACACACATTATCATTTGAGGCAATTTTTATTTGAGCTGTCCAAACACTTCTCAGCTTCATTCGTCCAGTTCTTTCCAGCTTCAGACTCTCCACTTCTTTTTGCCTGGTAAACACAATCTCAGGCAATCGTGATTTAAAAAAAAATAAAAATAACCTACACGATCTATCATTTCCTTTCTCACAGAAAGCAAGCAAGCTCCATGGAAGGAAAGCCTCGCGTTTTCACCTGGACGGAAGAGCTGAAGGCGAGAGCAGGTCCTCTGGACACAGGAGTGACACTCAACATCTGGGCCAGCACCCTGGAGCCCAGCTGTCCAGCTCCTGCCCCACTCTTCCAGCCAGCCTCTCTCTCGGTGCCGAGGAACAAAGAAAGTTATTGGGACTGGTGACAAAAAGGGGTGAAGGACCCTCAAGATGTAGGTGCCTGATCCAGACCCTCAGGTGAGCAGGCAGTAGCTGAGTCTGGTGTGTCTCTGACTCGAGTTCCACAAGCTGACTTGGTCTGCGGTTCCTCAGCCTTGAACATACCCTCCCCCTCAACTCCGCTACACACATGTGCAGGCGAACAAACACCCACTTGCAGCGACCTAAGCATGCATGCACACAAACATTCCACAAAGCTCTGTAATTACCGTCTCCTCTTCCCTGACCCCATCGTAAGCCATTCCCCTTCGCTTCTCCAGCTTGAACTCACAAAAATAAAGGAAGAAAACCAAAACAAGCAAAATCCCATTTTCAACTCCCGCCCCCCACTCCCCCCACCCCGTCTCCCGGGCTAGGGAAGAGCGCAGCTGGGGCCCAGCACAATGCAGAAAGTTGGGATGCAGTGGGGTGGTGGAGTGAGACTTCTCCCTGCTCCGGGCCTGGCCGTGACATCTCTCCTGGAGGGTGGGGGTTGGGTGAGGTGGAAGGGCGCTTTTCACCTTCACTTCCCCCACGCTCTTCGTGGGCTTTTGGGGAGGTAATTAGGAAGAGATCCAGTCCTCTGTTCCCCCCACCCCCACCCAACTCCCAGGACTTGGAGAAGCAGGGTAGGGCAGGTGCCTCCAGCTGCATGGTGACTGCGGGGCCCAGGCCGCTGGGAGGAAGTCTGGGGCAAGGACGGCTGCGTCAAGCTCCTTAAGCACTCAGCCAGGAGCGCCCTTCAGAGACAGTGGCCAGGCCCAGCCGCTCCGCAGCCTGGTATTCATGTGGCACCAGGATGCAGGGTCTCTGCCTCTGGCTTCAAAAGCGGATGTGGAATGCAGGAGATGTCAGAACCAATCTCTCTCTCCCTCCCTCCACTCCCTCCCTCCCTCTGTCTCGGTCTTTCTGCCTCTCTCCCTTTCTCCCCTCCTCCTACCCGCCTTTCTTTTTCTCTCCCCCCCTTCCCTCCCTCTGTCATCTCTAGATTTCTCTTGTCATCCCTTCAGAGTACCTGCCTGCAGGAACTGCTGTGTTGTTTTGGTGACCTGGGAGAGCTATAGCAAAGACTCAGAAAGCCCCACAAGCTCTAAATTTGTCTAATTTATCTTTTGAGGGCCAGGCACAGTGGTTCATGCCTGCAATCCTAGCACTTTGGGAGGCTGAGGCAGGAGGATCACTTGAGCCCAGGAGTTCGAGACCAGCCTGGGCAACACAGCGAGACCTCTTCTCTACAAAAAAAAAAAAAAATTAGCTGGGTGTGGTGGTGTCTGTAGTCCAGCTACTCGGGAGGCTGAGGCAGAAGGATCGCCTCAGCCCAGGAGGTCAAAGCTGCGGTGAGCCCGGTGGCACCACTGCACTCTAGCCTGGGTGACAGAGTGAGACCCGGACTCAAAATATAGTTGCTTTTGAAAAGTAGGTAGGAGAGGACAGGAACTATTTTCTAACTCTGAGTTTTCCAAGATCCCCCTCAGCCAAGCAAAGTTGAGAAGGATTTGGTAGAGGGTGAGGAAAAGCCGATTCTTCCATCCTTCCACCCTCCGAGAAACCTGGACGGAGTAAGAATCATAACTTCCTCAACAGCTGAGAACTTGCGAAGACAGATCTCATCCTGTCCTGGCCTACGTCATTTGTCCAGATCCCCAGTCTCCAGTCCGTTGTTCTCACCCCTGAAGCTGTTGACTAGGTTAGGTCTGGGCAAACAGGAGGAGGCCCAAAGAATTAAGTTTGTTTCTCCCTCCTTTGCTCTCCGATTTTAACTGTCAGTGGAGAAAAGCATTTTTTTCTTGCTGTAAATCAAATGTGTACTTTATTCACATAGAATTAAGATTCTGCAACTGCATGTAGATATGTTTAAAGAGGGAGTGCCCTGAACACAGCATGTTTTAAAAGAACAAAACAATTAAACATAAACTTTAAGGATAAAGAATGGGAAGCAAAGAGTGCCTGATGTTCCCTTCCCCTGCCTTTACATAAACAAGGTGGGTCTTAGGAATATCTCAGGTGACAAGAACTCTTAAAACAAACTAACTAATACACCAAAATAACTCATGATGGCATCTTCAAAGTGATTCCCCAAAGAAGTTAGAGGCACATAACTCACTGCAGAATGAAGTTTTTTCTGCTCCTTCATTTAGCCAGGTCTCTTAATTTTAATATAGATTAAGTAGTCTGCTCAAAAGGAGTGATACAGCCCACCACAATTGAGTGAAGGCAGTTGTTTATGCCTTGAAGCTTCTCCGTGGGCTTTAGGACTTTCTGAATGTTTAAGTGAAGTGTAAGTATAATAAGGTCGTAGGTGATTGACAAGTTCAAGTTACTTAACTCAATTACCAAAATTTTATTTCTAAATTATGTTCAATTTGATTTTCCTGCCTTGTAAATAATCTTGGAAAAATCCAATGGGAGCAGACAGTTTGCACTATGTCCTATGTAGTATTTGTAAAATCATTTTGTGATATATGCCTCCTTTAATGTTTTTGTGGAGGCCAAGTCTTTCCAATCAGGTTTAGAAACACTGTCCAGGTGTGGTGGTTCACACCTCTAATCCCAGCACTTTGGGAGGCCAAGGGGGATCGCTTGAGCCCAGGAGTTCAAGACCAGCCTGGGTAACATAGTGAGACCTCCCATCTCTATACAAAATAGAAAAATTAGCCAGGCATGGTGGCAAGTGCCTGTGGTCCCAACTACTTGGGCTACTGAGGCAGAAGGATCTCCTGAGCCCAGGAGGTCGAGGATGCAGTAAGCCATGATTGTGCCACTGCACTCCAGCCTGGATGGCAGAGTGAGACCCTGACTCAGAAAAAAAAGAGAGAGAGAGAGACAGAGAGAGAGAGTGAAAGAAAAGAAAAACACAGCTATCATGTTAATTCAAAAGCAGTCACTTTGAAGACAAAATAATCCCCAAATTTTAACAATTTTCTAAAATCTGTCTATATTTCTAAACTGCAAACAGGCTGTTCAGAGTCAAGTTCTCTGGATATTGGTGTGCTGTATTCGATGTCTAGCTATGTTTAGTGTCCATCTATCTAAATGAGGTAAGAGTGCCATTTGTAATTATGTACCTTACAATGCTCTCCTAACGTAATACCTTGGAGTTCTTCCATGTGTCATTTAATAGATAATCAAACTCTTCAGACCCAGGTTTCATGCTGCCACATCTGGAAATGCTTCCTTTACTCTACCCATCGCCACCTCTCGCCCCACCCCAGCCTCCAGTGACAGAGATAGTTGAAATCTCCCCTTGCACCATTATAGGATAGCATCAGCTTTTAATCAGTGAGAGGCACTCCTATTTAGATTTACAGGATGACTGTTTATTTCATTTATCTTTTCTTTTGGAGGAAAGTGAAACAAGAGCACCACCCTTATTAATTATAAGATTGATGGGGTGAAAAAAGCCAAATGAATTTGGCTTGCAAATTATTAGTAGAAGTATGAATATTTATGACCGTGCCAGGAACTGCAGTCATGAACCCTGGGTATCAAGCTTGGGAGACAGTCAGACCAGTGCAGTCAGGAAGGGTTCAGTCTCCCCAAATCTGACATGACAGAAATGGAAACTTTACAGTTAGACCCAGGGTAGGCGCTCATCAAATCAATTCTTTCCTTCCTTCCTTCCTTCCTTCCTGGTGGCTAATCTTGCTAAACATGAACTTACTACTAGTGGCTTCCATCACAAGCTTAAAATCTTTTTAAGGTGAAGGCAGATGCCTATAACTTTCATGAAGGAAATTGTGTTTTCCCACTTGATACTCATTTATGTTTTAAATTTAGTTTATCTGTAAAATATTTGTGACATGCATTTTCAAAATTTAAAAACTTTTTATTCAGTGTAAAAAATATTGCAAACCTAAAATATTCTGGGAATAGGGAGGATTTAAATAGACAACATCCAACCAAGCTTGATACAGAGATAAATGAGAGGAAAAAGAAACAGCAAGGGAAGAGCGAAGAGGACATGTTTTCTATTTCTTTCCTTGTTTTCCTTTTTTTATGTAACAGACATTCTTGCTTTCATTCCTAAAGTGAGGAAATTTAAATGAAAGGTGGATGCAGAAACAGTCAAAGTAGAAAGCAAAAAGGTCAAACCAGGATCTAATAATTCAGTAAAAGACAAATAGCATGTTCATCTTCTCCTCTTCTTGATTATACATTTCAGAGTTTTGTAGTGCTTTGGAAAGAGGCTGAGGGTTTGAGATTTAACGAGCTCGACTACTGTCTCATTACCAGTTTCTTTTCTGTAAAAGAATTGTTGAGTGGGAGCTGACCCAATCCTGTGAAAATGGTTCATTCTGACATCAGAGCCAGCTTAGCACATACATTTTGAAAAGGAAGACAAGTTGTTTTCAAAACAGAGATGCTAAGCATTCTAAAAAGCATAAGTAATTTAAAAAATGCTCCTCAAATTTTCTGAAAAACTACCAACTGCATATATATTTTTTTCACGATTGTAAGTGGATATTTGTGCTAAATTGATGCTTTATGTATATCCTGTCTCAATTTGTCTGTTCGCTGTAAAGATATAATTTTTTTAAGAAGCGATACCACTGACAACAATTTACTTAAATTCACAAACCTTGAAATTGATGCATCTCCTATCAATCACATTCAGTAGATACAGTAAAACACATTCAACATTTGTATATCAATAGTGGCACACACACAAATCTGTTTTGTTCAATTTAAATGCTCTTCAACATGTCATTTCATATTTTTCTGGAACATGTTATGGGTTAGTCATCCTGTTTCAGCTGATTGTTAAATCCTTAACCTAATGAAAATTCAAAACAGAATATTCACTTGTCATGGATTTCAGAGCTGAAAGGTGGGCTTTAGGATAATTTGGTCAAGTTCTCTTACCTTTCCAACAAAGAATTAGAGGCATAATGGTGGCAAATGACCAGTCCAACTCATAAAACTAGTTAACTCTAATTTCTGACAAGATTCTAAAGCTTTTAACTGAAGGCTGATTTTTCTTAGTATGTGGTGATTTCCTGCTTTCTGCCCTGTATATTAGAGCAGTATTCGTAATACTATACACATATTTTTCTACTAATATTTTTCTTCCCAGCACATTAAGAATGAAATTCTTATTAAATAATAAGAAGATATTGACTGGTCTGTTTGCCAATATGAGGATTTGTTGTTGATCTGTGATGTCTGTATTGATTAGGCAAGAATGAGGTCTATCTTCTACCTGCAGGATAAATAGATGTCAGTATTGGCACAAAAACAAACTGTATTAATAGAAATACCAAACTTCTCTAATTATTGGTTACGTGTCAGCTCAGTCAGTCAATCTAACTCCAGATGCAAGTAGGAATAATTGAGGGGAATACCTCAAAATCTCCAAAAGTGTTCACAAGGATATTTAAACAAATAGTAGAGTTCATTGACTCGGCACTAGTAGCTAGCTTCTAGGTAACCTCACTCTTTACCCCAGATTGAATCCTACATGTGTTCCATTTTTTTTTACATTAAGGGGAATCCTATTCATGCCTGAGATGATCTTATATTTATGATAGTCCCTTCTGTCAAATTGTTATTTCTGTAACTTGCTGTCAAAAATGTAACTCAAAGTTTCCTTTCTACCTCTCTTTCCCCTCTGTCATAGTAACTTGGAGGGTCTGATCCAAGTAGAATCTACTTTACCTATTAAACTGCTCCTGGGATAACTTTTGTTCATTTCCTGCCACCTCTGCCATCCCCACCCCCAGCTTTATGTTCATTCTGTTTAAGGGCTACTTATTGTTTCTCCTTGTGATGAAGCCTTTCATCCAAGCAGCGTTTCTTAAGGTTCAAATACCTAAACTTTATGAGAAAAGTTTTTGTATAAACATCTGGGCATATTTTCTGACTCTGTGCTACTTAGGTTATACTCAAGCAAGAAAAAACAACATGAAACAAAACGCTCTCCAATTACAG
Source organism: Tarsius wallacei (assembly GCA_963574415.1). Classification (NCBI taxonomy): domain Eukaryota; kingdom Metazoa; phylum Chordata; class Mammalia; order Primates; family Tarsiidae; genus Tarsius; species Tarsius wallacei. The sequence goes on along the minus strand of CAUYQG010072014.1, from coordinate 8,112 downwards.
AAAGTTCTGAAGCAAAAATAACAGGAATTTGATTTTTTTAATATAAAAGAATCACATTTCGAACTTGTTGGCATTTATAACTTTTTTCTTTATCAGTGGCCTCCTCTTTGCTATGTTTCCATACCATTATTTTTGCATGAATATGATAAGTGGTCATTAAATCTAACCATTTTTATTTAATGTTCATAAAAACGGGTAGGTTTTCAAACAGATGTGGCCTGATATGGTTCAGTGAATTTAGAGGACTTCTCCTATAAATGGAATAATAACCATACAGAAGATGAATTTTATATCCTTGTTTACCTCTTTCAAGCTCACCCTTATTATAATTACAAATAGTGTTTATTATGTATTATGCAATATACATGCCATTGTCCAGACACTGTACAAAACTTTAACTTAATCACTGCCATCAAGAATTTATAATCCAAGAGCACTGACACCAAAAACTACAAAGAAACATGGACACATGAAATGGAACCATTATATGTTCTCTTTTTAATAAAAAATAAGAACATGTAATGGAACTTAGCTCATGAATAAACAAATCTTTATATTTTTCTTACTTAAATATTTTTCTTTCAGACCCAAATAGGTGGTTGGGAAAGGAAAAATCATTTATTTCATTTATTTCCTATCAATTAGGGATGATAACTCTTCCCATTTTAGCCTTTTTAAAAGTGATAGGTGGAGAGAAGAAGGTAGCAGTTAGAACTGCTAAGAGGAGAGAGAGCATGCACAAGGGTAATGAACACAGGCAGGAGAGCTCAGCGGTTTCAAACATACCCTTACAGTCAGGCTGCCTGGATCTAAATGCTGGCTCAGCCTCTGACTAGCTATGCACCTTAGGCAAGCAAAAGAACACATCTCAACTTCCCATAGGGCTTTTACATGATAATCAAATGAGTTAATGCGTGAAAGAATTTATCCCAGTACTTGGCCTTTAGTGAGCATTCAATAAATATCAATTGCTGTTGTTAGTAGTATTAATGGGATGGTCAACATCCGACCCCTCTCCCAGTTTACACAGGACCCCATATGTGCAATACATGAAATTTAGACATCTTCTACTTTTACTAATTATGCAGGAGTTCAGCAGCTTCTGTCAGTATAGATTCTCTGTTCTACATCCTGGAGGTCATTTCAGTTGGTTACATGTTAGCACCTGTCCACTTATCATTTAGTATCCTACTTTTTTAAAAAGGCCTCAATGACATACATTTTTGCAGGCAAGTCACTGAGTAAATGGTTTATTGGATTGTTTGGTTATCATTTAAAGGGAAGTCCACTAGGCTGGGAGCCAGGAAAACTGAATTCTAATTTTTCCCCCCCACTGATTAGCTCTGTGACTGGGCCTCATTTTCCCCACCTTGTAAAATAGGTTGGTGTAGAAAATATTCAAAGTCCTTTCTGGTTGTAACAGTCAGGAATTCCATGATTCACAGAGGAAACTTTTCCTAGCAGAAACTTTTTTCTTTCTTTCAAGTGTCTACTAAGAAATTATAACGTGCCTGGCCCTGTGCTAGGCCCTGAAAATCAGTGAGAAATAAGTAGAATTTTCACTTCAAGAAATTTACAATCTAGCAGGGTGACTAACATTACATTAAAGTGTAATAAGTGCTATGTTACAGACATGTATGGGGAACCATAAGACCAGATAGAAGCAGCATCTAACCAATGGGAGTAAACGCATAACCAATGGAAAGAGCAGAAAAAGCTTTGGGGAGGAGTTGGCATCTGAACTGAGTCTTGAAGAATAAATAAGGTTTAAGGAAGACATGGGGAGAAAGACATTCCAGGAGGAAATAGTATGTGTAAACAGAAGTGATAGAACAGGTCATACAGAGAACTGGTAGCTCAGCATGGTTGGAGAGCAGAGGGTGTATACTTGGGTAGACATGAGGCTTCTCCTCACTATTCTGTGTTTCCATAGCTAATCTCATAGGGTTGTTTTTTTTTTTTGGCTTCAGTTACCCTCCATTCCCTCCAATTTGTGTTTTTAGCCCAGAAACAAAACTGCTTTTGAATTTTATTTTATTTTATTTTGTCTTTGTTTTGAGTCAGGGTCTTACTCTGTCGTCCAGGCTGGAGTGTAGGACAGTCACTGCTCACTGCAGCCTCGACCTCTAGGGCTCAGGTGATCCTTTTGCTTCAGCCTCCCAAGTAGCTGGGACTACAGGCATATATCATCACATTCAACTAATATTTGTATTTCTGTAGAGATGAAGTCTCATCATGATGGCTAGGCTGATCTCAAACTCCTGGGCTCAAGCAATCTTCCTGCCTCAGCCTCCCAAAGTGCTGAGATCACAGGTGTGAGCCACCGTGCCAGTCCCTGTTTTTGAATTTTAGATCAACGTATTCAATTTTCCACTGGACATCTCAACAGATCTGGAGGCGCCCCAGACTAATGATTTTCACCCCCATGGAAACACCTTCTCCTGTGTTCACTATCTTGATAAGCAGTATTACCATTCACCAAATTGCTTGTGCTAAAAGTTTGTATTTTATCCTTGATACTAACATCTCTGATATCCACCATATCCATCAATTCACAAGGCCTAGTAATTTTGTCCTTAAATACATCTTTAACCCATATATTTAAGCTTGATTTCAGCTGCCACCACCCTATTCCAAATTACTATTACTTTGACTTGATGATTGGAGGTTCTGGGGTCAGATCTGATCCCATCGTATTCCTATTTAAAATCCTTTGGGTGGGGCATGGTAGCTCACTCTTATAATCCCAGCATTTTGGGAGTCTGAGGCAGGAGGATTGCTTCAGCCCAGGAGTTCAAGACCAGTCTGAGCAACATAATGAAACCCTGTCTCTTAAAAAAATAAAATAAAATAAAATTTAAAAAATTCTTCAGTGGAAATCCGCCATCATTTTTAGTTATAAAATCCAAATGTCTCAGCATATTCTAAGGCCTTAATTGATTTCACTTCTGTTCCCATCTCCAGCCCCATCTGGAATCCCCTCATTCTCTTTCATTCAGTCATGTTGTCTGTCAAATGGTCTAGTCTCCTCTCCACCTCAGGGCCTTTGCACATTCTGTTTTCTCACTATGACGGGTTCTTCTCTCCTCCCTCACCCCTCATCTCTAACGTGGTTGCTATTCATTCTTCAGGTCTTAGTTTAAATGTCACTTTTTAAAAAAAAAAGGACTAGATTCCTGATTAGAAGTGCATGTGACCTTATATTTTGCCTTAAGGGACCTGGGACTGAGTTTTGGTGCCTCACCACCCATACCCTGGCAATAGCCAACAGGTCCCCATAATCCTCAAGTGTTGCTTTTGTTATCACCTGGGTGAGACCAACAGTGTCAATAAGCTCATATGTTCATTATTTCCTAAGTACCTACTATGTTCCAGGCATTGTTCTAGGAGCTATGCATACAACAGTAAACAAGACCTCCTTCTGATCTCCCTGGATGGAAGTAAATCTGCATGACTACAGGAACACAAGTATCAGCATTGCTTCGACTTCTGTGATTTTACTGTGTATGTGTTTCCCTTTTGGGTTTTTCTGGGAAACCTGACAGCTAATGTGAAGTGGTGCAAAGAACTTGGGGTCCAGGATTTGGGGGGAGGGCTGAAAGGGCTAGGATTTGAAGTCTTTTCGTCATGGCCTTAGATTTCTCACTTGTCAGTGGGGCTGAACACCTGCCTTGTAATTGTGGTGTAGACAGAAGCAAAGCAAGGCACCAGGAGAGCCAGGGATGACAGCTCTTGGGAGGGAGGGAGGGAGTGTTATTTATACTTAAGAGTCTGAACGTCAGTAGGTCCTGATATCCATCCTTCACCTTATCCAGTCATCTTGATCCCTAGTCTGTATTCTAAATGCCACTTTTTCAAGGGAGTTTTTCTTGACCATTTCCCCTCTAGATTAATTGAGATTCTCTATTCTCATAGTAACCTTTTTTTTTTTTGTATAATCACCACGCTTGTACCTAGTTAAGAATTCATCATGTAATGATTTGTTTAATTTCTGTTTTCTAGATTGTATGTTCCATGAGGACGGGGTAGGGAATGTTTGGTTCACTACAGTATCCTCTTTGGCTAATAAATATTTTTTGAAGTGAAAAAAAGATGAAAAGGATGGAAGGGTAGCAGTCAACTAAGATGAGACCTGAGAAATGTTCATTAGATTTGGCAACGAAGAGGTCATGGGGGACCATGGAGAAGGTGGTTTCAGCAGAGTGATGGGCAGATGCAGACTGAGATGGGTTAGGAGTGAAAGGGAGGCAAGAAAGTGAAGGCGGTGGGTAGGAACTCATTTCACAAATTTTACTCATGGAAAAAGCAAACACAATATGGCAATAGATAAAGGGAAGATGTGGGCTCAAGGGATGCTGTGCTTTCTAAGAGAGGAGAGAATTGAGCTTATTTATGTAGTTGAAGAGAAAGCAATACAAGAGAAGATTTTAAATAGAATGATTAAGGGTAGAGAAAAAAAGAAAAAATAAATGAAGGAAGAAAGATGAGGGAGTTGTATAGTAGAGGCTGGAATTCAGGGCATAAACTAAGTTTTGTAAAAGTTAAAAGTCATGCCGAGCTCAGTGGCTCAGCCTGTAATCCCGCGCCTTGGGAGGCTGAGGTGAGTGGATTGCCTGAGCTCGTGGGTTAGAGACCCACCTGGGCAACTTGGCGAGACCTCATCTTTACAATAAATCAAAAAAATTAGCCGGGTGTAGTAGCTCAGCCACTTGGAAGGCTGAGGCGGAAGGATCACTGGAGCCCAGCAGGTCAAGGCTGCGGTGGCCGGGAGCGGCCACTGCACTCCAGTCTGGGCGACGGAGTGAGACTCCAACTCAAAAAAATAAAGTTAAAAGTCACCTCCTCAAAGAGACAAGAAGAAAGGAAGTAAGGGCAGATGCCCATGTGGATTCAATAGAGCATGGGGCACAGAAGATAATGTGGATTCCGCCTGATAGCCTGGATGTTCTCCCAGTTGTAGGGGGCACTCAGAGAGAGGGGATGATGGGGAACGGACATAAAGAGAAAGGTAAAAGTTCAGAATCACTGTTGAGGGGAACGAGAGAGGAGGTTGATCAGGATCAGGTCAGAGTTTTGCTGAACCTCGCCAAGGGAGATTTGTGGTGCCAACCATCCATGTCATTGTGTAATTTTCTCCAGAAGTGCTCAGTGATTTCAGTGAGGAGGGAGTGAAATGCTTGGATTCTTCCAGCTCTGAGAATTTGCAAGGAAACAACAGTTTGGAAGTTAAGAATGCAGGTTGGGAATTATTTGAACGAGTACACCATTGGGTCTAAGATAAAGAAAGAATTAGAGACACAAGGTGGGTGACAGGCTGAGAGTAAAGTTAGTAACACAGAGTTGGAGGTTTTCTTGGGGAAAGGAAGCGAGACGTTCTCAGAGCTGGGAGAATGTAGGAGAGTATAATGAGAGATTGTTGTAACTGAATTTTCTACAGAGTGAATATGTAGCTCCAGATTGACCATGGGGATAGATATCATAAGAGGCATCTTCTTCTTTTTTTTTTTCTTTGAGTAGAAGTTTCACTCTATTGCCCAGGCTGAAGGGCAGTGGCACGATCGTGGCTACTTGCTGGTCTCAAGTGATTCTTCCACCTCAGACTTCCAAGTAGCTGGGACTATAGGTGTGTGCCACCATGCCAGGCTAATTTTTTGATTTATTGTAGAAAGGAGGCCTTGGCATTTTGCCCAGGCTGGTCTCAAACCCCTGGGTGCAGGCAATCCTCTTACCTCAGCCACCCAAAATACTGGGATTACAGGCTGAGCCAACGTACCTGGCCTCATTAGAGGCAACTTGACGTCTGCCCCAAAAGCTATGACAGCATCCTCAACTTTCTTTTCTTCTCACTTCATATTAGGAATCTCTTTTATGTTCTTTGGGTCGGGTCACTTTTTTAAAAAAAGGCAAAGAAGGAAACAGGAATAGGGCTTACTCATTAGTCCTTTGCCAGTTTAACTCAATTCACTTCAACAAATTGCGTATGAATACCAGGTGCCAAGGTATTGCTGTGTCGTGGAGATTCAGCGTTTGTCACTTGAGATATATCATTCTGTAGATTTGACTGTGACTAGGGGTTGGGGGGAGCTAGAAGCAGCAACACTGTGGCGCCATCATTTAATAATTCTATGTTCTAGGAATATTTATTTAAGCTCTTTGTGTCTTAGTTCCTTTATTTGTATCATGGGAATAATAATAGTATCTATTGTGTAAGTTTGTTGGGAGATTATTGATTTATAAAGTGCTGAAATACGCCTTACAGATGTTATGGCTGGTGCGGAAGGGTACAAGATAAGCCTGGAATGTCTTCAGTGCCTGAAAGTGAGAAAGTGCTCACAAAAAAATGAGGGGGCCTGTCAAAGGGTACATGGAGCCAGCTTGCAGGGCCTTCCACCAAGATAAATAAGGGAGAAATGGATTATTGTCTGCTGAATATAGTAAGGATGTGTGAGTCGATAATAATAATTATATAAGAAGAGAAAGCTTTTTTATAGTAGTATGCCAACTAATAAGAAGGAATAGTGAAGTTTTTAAAAAGTCACCATTTTGTGGCCAGGTGCAGTAGCCTGCAATACCAGCACTTTGGGGGACTAAAGCGGAAGTATTGCTTGAGCCCAGGAATTTGAGACCGTCCTGGACAATGGGGAGACCTGTCTGTACAAAAAATCAAAAAATTAATCTGGCATAGTGGCGCACTCCTGTAGACCCAGCTACTTGAGAAGCTGAGGCAGAAGGATCACTTGAGCTCAGTAGTTTGATCATACCAACCTGGGCGACAGGGTGAGACCCTGACAGGAAGGAAGGAAGGAAGGAAGGAAGGAAGGAAGGAAGGAAGGAAGGAAAGAAGGAAAGAAGGAACGCAGGAACGAAAGATAGGCTAAAAATCACTATTTTGCAACAGTCATAGAAAAAATTGATTTAGGCATGAATCATCAATAGGTGCTAATTTTAGTGTGAAGAAAAGCTGATGGAGAACAGGATGTTTATATGATATTGAAGTTTCTCACCATAAATTACTTATTTTTCACAAAAGGAAAAAATTAGTCAATACAGTGAATAAAACAGACATTTTACTTAAGTGATCAAAACTAACATCACCACTAAAGGTGAAAAGGGCACAGTCTCACCTCTTGGTAGTCCAGTCCCAAGTGCACAGCCTGAATGTAGTCATTACGACACATCACCCAAACCCATGTTGAGAGACAGTCTATAGAATATCTGACCTGGAGGGTGATGGGATTAACAGTGGTAAATATCTGTCTGGGGATGGGGAGACACCTCTTATCAACAAGGGTGCCTGAACGAAGGATTTTTGTATACCTAACCCTTAACTGTACCCCACAATACCATAATAAAAAATATTGAATATTAAAAAAAAAAAAAGAATATCTGACCTGAAGGCTTCAGAAGAAAGGCCCAGTAACAATTCTACATTAAGACTAAGGAGACATGAAGAATGTGATTTGTGGTCCTACACTGGATTCTGTACTGAAAAAATTTGCTATATATGACATTATTGGGCAATAGATGAAATTGGAATATAGACTCTGTTTAAAATAAAAATATCAATGTCAAATTTCCTCAATTTTATAACTATACTATACTTATGTAAAAAATATACACTGAAATGTGAATGGGAGATGTCACATGATGTATCAAACCAACTATCTTAATTGTTTAGGAAGAATATGGAGAAGAAGAAGAGGAAGAAGAAGAAGGAGAAGAAAGAGAGAGAGAGAATACAAAAGCAAATAATGAAAACTTACATAAAAATTGATGAATCTGAGGGAAAAAATGTACAGAAGTTCTGCTACTTCTTGCAACCTTTCTGTAAGTTTGAAATCACTCCAAAGTAAAAAGCTTTAAAAAATGGATGAGTAGCCAGGCTCGGTGGCTCAGCCTGTAATCCTGCGCCTTGGGAGGCTGAGGTGAGTGAATTGCCTGAGCCCGTGGGTTCGAGACCCACCTGGGCAAGCGAGACCTCATCTCTACAATAAATCAAAAAATTAGCCGGGTGTGGTAGCGCGCGCCTGTAGTTCCAGCTACTTGGAAGGCTGAGGCGGAAGGATCGCCAGAGCCCAGCAGGTCGAGGCTGCGGTGGCCGGGAGCGGCCAC
>CAUYQG010072007.1:0-12349 GCA_963574415.1 Tarsius wallacei | reverse complement strand
CTGATTTTTTTTTTTTTTTGATTTATTGTAGAGATGAGGTCTCACCAAGTTGCCCAGGCGGGTCTCAAACCCGTGGGCTCAGGCAATCCACTCACCTCAGCCTCCCAAAGCGCGGGATTACAGGCTGAGCCATCGAGCCCGGCTGAAAAATATCTTTAAATCTTAAATCCTCCATGCAAAATCTATTCCAAATGGTTGTGACCCCTTCCACAGTTGCCCCTACAGTCCTTTGATGGGAGGACAAAGATGTCAGGATGAGCTATGGCGTGGCATAAATGAGTTTCTGGTCCTACTGACATGAAACTCTGTCCCTCCCCTTCCCTGCTGAGAGGCCTTTGCCCCTCTCTGCTCTGTGGGTTGCACAAGAAAGGGCCACAGTTTCAGTCCAAGATGGCTGAGGCCCGCTCCCTTCTGTAAAGTGGAAGATAAGAAGGCCTGTAACCCAAATTTCCCCCAAAGACAAATGTTGCTATAATAATTCCAGTGTCTGGCCAAGAGCCAAAAAGATGGAACCTGACAGGGAAACCAGAGAAAAGCAGACCGAATTCACAGTGGAGGAGCTGAACTAGGCAGCCATTCTCCCTTCACCAGCATCATCTCCTCGTGAACGAGAAAACGAAGGAAGGGTGAGCCAAAGGTAAAGCAAATAAGAATGCCGCAGCTTATTTAACTAAGCATCTGTTAAGTGGAAACATGCCTTCAGGTAGCTTCCAATCTACGGGGAAGACTGAGATTCAGGACAAGTAAGAAAGAATCACAACCAGGGGTCTGGGAGAGAACCTGACAGTTCTGCCTTCGAGGAGAGCACAGTCCGGTCAGAGAGGGACACTGGTGAGCCAGTCACTGCAGGGCAGTGTGATACGAGGACAGCAGAGGTCAGGTGACACCCAATCCGGGCCTTGAAAGAAGAGCTCAATTCTGATAGGTAGTGACCTGGGAAGAAGGTCATTTCACATAGCGGAAATGCCAAGGGCAAAAAATACAAAAATGCAAATGTCTGGGGACCCCAGAAATGGCAGGTGATGGTGTCAGCTGGGGTGAGAAGGTGAACTGACTGAAGAGCTCAGAACTTGTCCTCTAGGCAGTGGGGGCAGAGACAACTTTTCAGAGTGACCTGATTAGATATGAGTTGCAGAAAGATAATGTTCATGGAGCCACTAAGAAAAACTAGGAGACTACAGTAATGCCAGTTACTAGGTCACACAGATACAGAGGAGAGCCAACATCTGATCATTCTCCGTGTGTCAGACACCATACTCACGGAGTGGTTAAGCCATTTTCCCAAAGTCACACAGCATGCAAAGCTGGCAGCAGCACAACCTTAGAATCTGCACTCTTAAGCACCCACTGTATATGGTGCTGAGTAAGGACAATGGTAGGAATAAAGAAAAAGATTTTTGGTTGGATTCTCAGAGATATTTGGAATAAAAAAAATAAGTAAAACGTGGTGCCCATTACAGGGTGAGAAGTCAAAAGATGAGTCCAAGATTTTTTTTTTTTTTTTTGAGTCAGAGTCTCACTCAGGCTGGAGTACAGTGGCACACTCACAGCCACTACAGCCGCGACCTGCTAGGCTCAGGTGGTCCGTCACATCAGCCTTCCAAGTAGCTGGAACCACAGGCATGTGCCACCATGCCTAGCTCATTTCTTGATTTATTGTAGAGACAAGGTCTCACCATATTGCCCAGGCTGGTCTCAAACCCGTGGGCTCAGGCAATCGTATCCAAGGGGCTGGGACTACATGCCCAGCATCCAAGGTCTCTGACTTGATGACTCATGAATACAGTAATATCAAACTATGTATGGAGGACCCCAGAAGAAGGATTCAAGAGTTTGGTTTTACACTTTAGGAGATGGAGGAGAGAAGATTGCTTGAGCCCGTGGGTTCAAGATCAGCCTAGGCAACATGGCGAGACCTCATCTATACAATAAATCATGCCTGTAATCCCAGCACGCTGGGTGGCTGAGGTATGAGAATTGCTTGAGAGCAGGAGTTCAAGACCAGCCTGGCAATGCGGCAAGACCTCGTTCTCTATAAAAATCAAATTAGCCAAGCGTGGTGGTGCATGCCTGTAGTCCCAGCTATTTGGGAGGTTGAGGTGAAGATCACCTGAGCCCAGGAGTCAAGGCTAAATGAGCCATGATTGTGCCACTACACTCCAGCTTGGGTGACAGTGTGAGATTGACTCAAAAAATTACATTAAATTAAATTAAGCTGAGCAAAAAGGTCATCTGTTCCTGTGTGTGTTCATTCAATCACTCATTCAAACATTTCCTGAGCTCTGATTGTGAATCAGAAGCAGTGCTGGGGATACAGGGAGACGGAGGTTCCTCCGTGAAAGACCTCAGTGTCTAATAGAGGCAAGAGATGTGTTAGTCAGTAACTGCACCAGAGCATGGCAAGTGGGCCAGGACTAGGCAGGGGCGCCATCCCACAGATGAGGGGAGGGGATAAAGCATGTTGGGGGAAAAGGACACTGAAATGCCCGTGTCTCAAAGGTGAACAGAGGGATAGAATTCAGAGACAGAAGATGAGAAGGAAGAGTCAGAGAAGTAGACTGTGATGTCAAGGAAGCCAAGGGGAGGAGTTTTTGTTTTGCTCTTAAGACATGATTGAAAGCATCAATATATAACAGTATGTGGTTATGTTTAAAAATATATACACCCATATCTATTTGGGAAACATACTGAAGCACTTAGGGGCCATGCCTGGGCAAAGTATGTTGAGAGAAGCTGATGAAACACGTCTGGCAAAATGATGACAATCATGGATGCGGGTGTCAGGTACACAAGGATTTTGTCCACTTTTGTACATAGTCCATAAATTGTGTGTGTGTGGTTTTTAGAAAAGTATCATGTAATACAGAGAGGCTGAGAAGAGGGAGGCAAGAACCACCACCTGTATTCTCAGCACCTATCGCCGTGTGGGGCACACAGGAGGTGCTTGATATGTCCTGATACCCTCAGGGATGGAAAGTATCAGGCAGTCTCCAGGGACCTTCGAGGGAAATGACTCAGTGGCCTTGTGGGGACTGAGGAGTATTCAGGAAGTGAAAAAATGATCTGCAGCAAAGGCTTACACATTTTAAAACTGCACCCGGGCCAAGCACGTCTCTTTTTCCTGCGGGCCATACGGCACCGTGCTATTTTCCTACAAGAGAAAGACAGACTCAATTGCTCCAAGGCAAAAGCTGAACTCCTTCCCCCTCCCACCCCCACTCCAGTTCCGGATTCCCACTAAGTTCCCTGTGCGTTCCTCCCCTCATTATCCTGCAAAGGTTGCTGGAGCAAGGCTGGGCCCTTTTCAAAGGCCTATCGGAGCACACCCCACTCTCCTCAAATGAACAAGCCATCTCTTTCTTGTCTTTCTCGTCTCCTGTAGAACAAGGTTGCATTTAAAAGGAGAAACAGTCTCAGGTTTTGTCTTCCAAACAGAGCTAAGGTCCCAGGGGCAAGGACTCAGGGGAACACAGAGCAGCTGATTCCGCAGGATTGGTCACCACTGACAGCAAAGAAGGTGTGGAGAGACACGGGAGACAAAGCCCAAGCCCAAGCCAGACAGCAGAGAGAAGAAGGGCGGCTGTGTCGCTCTGGGTCCCATGGCCCGGAGAGAGCCGAGGAGCTATCGGATTCTACTCAACGGCACTGTGTATCCTCTGTCTTTCTCTAGATTTTCCATGGCACTGACTTCTCTGCCAATGCCCCCAAAATAACAATGGCCACCAAAGATAGCCCAGACTGCTCTTCCTTTCCTGGGGCTGCAGGTCTCAAGGCCGAGCTCAACAGTGGAGATGAGTGGGCTGCTCCAAACATGGTGAGGTAGTCAGTCAGGCTGCAGGAAGGGACCCGCCAGCCAAGCCACAGGGCTGTTTTCAGGTTTTGAGCTATCCCTAGAAACAAAACACTGTATTGTCTTTCACCATAAGTTAATTTTATCTATACGTAGCAATTTCTGTATAAAAAAAAAAGTTTTAAAATGGAATTTTAAAAGTCTCCAGTGCTCTACCCACACCTATCATTCATGAGGGACCTTCTCATCTCACCTACCACCATGTCTCTGCTGCCTAGACCTGTGAATACATGAACACCTAGCTCAGTAAACACTTGCACAAAATTGGACAAATTCTCCTAGCGATGGTCTTCCCACCTTTTCAGGCAAAAGTGATGTCTCCCTCCCTCTGCCTGGAAACGCATCCTGTCTGGTTCCTAACCAGCAGGTGCTTGTGCAGAACTCTGTGAGGACAGCTGGCTGCCCCACAGGGTCTAGCCATCTTCCAGGAGAGGACTTCCTATGACCTGCCAGAGCACACAGCTTAGGGCAGGGCAGCTTTAGATAGGATGCAACAGGCCTGTAGAGGTGAGCGAAGCCTGGCGGTGATGGCACCCTCTTCCTCAGAGGACAGACCATGTGTGAACACTCTCCACCCTACCACCAAGCAGGGTTGCCATTCCATGGGAAACACTCAAGTGAGTGGCTGACTGGCTGGCTATTAATCCATTCATTCAATAAATATTTTTCCCAAGCTCTTCATTTATGTGACATTATCCCACATGCTACAGACACAGCAAAGAGCAAAACAGACTCTCCCTTGGTTGTCGTGACCCTCACACTGTCAGGTGAATGAAGAAAGCAAAGGATAGTTGAATTCAAAGGAGAAGTAGAGGTGACGGGCATGCCCTTAAGAGACGGACCAAACCCAGACTGGAGGTGCCAGGCACAAATGCCCTGCAAATAGCAGAGTGTAACCTGAGATCTAAAGGAGAAGGATCTCCCTGGGGACTCAAGGGGGGAAGGGGCAGAGGCAAGGGCTTATGTGAAGGCCCCCAGGAGGCAGAAGAGAGCATGGAGCAGAGGCAGCTGGCACACCTCCAGCACAGCGTCCACACCAGGAGGGAGAGAACAGCAGATCCTGGGGACTTGCAGATGTGAAGCTGAGGGCAAGGGACACCAATCAGGATTTCATGCAGCATGTTATTTGGGCCCCATGTGGAGAGCACATTGGAGGGTGCAAGGGGAATGCAGGGAGACCAGCAAAGAGCTGTTTCTCGAACTCAGCATCAGTGTGGGGGCCACACTGGTTCTTCACTGGTGCCCCAGGAGATAGATCACCTGGTCACGCTCTTGCAAAGGGACAATGAGGCTGCTTCGAGAGAAGGAGGGGGAACCTCAGGGCTTCCTGAGATGAAAAGCTGCGACTCGGGCCTTTCCGGGCCTGTCTGTGGTAAAGAGCAGGAGGGCTGCCTGTTTACCTTCCACATCCGGCCCCAGAGGCCCTGCCCCGGTGGAAGGCTTCCCAGGGGGAAGGACACATGCGGTGTTCTGCCGGACACAGAATACCTCTGCTAGCCTCCTCCCATGCACTCCCTCAGCGAGGGCTCGGTCTAGCCCCCATGCAGGATACTGCTGTACAAGACTCTCACCTCTCCTGGCTCACATTTCTCGTCCAGCAATAGTAGGGCCCTAAACCACCGGGGCTCCAGCCACCACCCTGTGTCTGAGATCATCAGGGATGAGCAAGAGACTGCTGCTGCTTTCGAGGAATCTTATTTCCAGGACCCCTTAATGCTCACTGCTTACTTCTCTATCAGTTGAACTGGCTAGAACTCAGGGTAAAACTTCAAAGAGAACCTGGCTTCAAATTTAGACATCGCCTGACATTTCTACCCCTGACATAGACTTTATTTTTTGGTTGAAGTCTCCTAGCTGAAGACAGGTCCCTTGTACCCAGCTCCTCCAACTAGTAATTCCTCCTGGGACTCCAGATCCCACAGAACAAAACCCCAGAAAGACTCCATCCCACTGAATCCTGACAGCCCTGTGGTAGATACATTACTGGCCCTGTTTTGCAGAGGAGAAAACCGAGGTTTCCTTGCCTACGGTCCCATAGTCAGCAAGTAGCAGGGCCAGGGTGAAAATCTGAGTTTCCAGCTTCGTGGCCTATGTTCGTGAGAAGCCAAGTCTGCAGCCTCTGATGCAGGAGAGAGCTGCAGACAGCTACACAGAGTTCAACACCACAGCATGGGACAGCTGGGGCCCTTGGCTTGGCCTGGCTGTGCACTGCAGGAGCCCTTGGAACCCTCACATCCAGGCCCTGTGCTCTCTCAGCTATGAGGGTATTAGGTTGGATGATGAAAAGTTGGGCCTGTCCAGCTGACCTTTCATCAGGGACCTCGTGGTAGGTGCTGGAACCTGTGCCCAGCACCTCACTTGCCAAAGTGCACAGGAAGCCACATGGACTTGAGCCCTTTGAGAGCTGGAGGCCCCCACAGTCAGCCATCAAGAACACGGCTCGGCCGGGCTCGGTGGCTCAGCCTGTAATCCCGTGCTTTGGAAGGCCGAGGTGAGTGGATTGCCTGAACCTGCGGGTTCGAGACCCGCCTGGGCAACTTGGTGAGACCTCATCTCTACAATAAATCAAAAAATTAGCCAGGCGTGGTAGCGTGCGCCTGTAGTTCCAGCTCCTTGGAAGGTTGAGGCGGAAGGATCGTCGGAGCCCAGCAGGTCGAGGCTGCGGTGGCCGGGAGCGGCCACCGCACTCCAGTCTGGGCGACAGAGTGAGACTCCAACTCAAAAAAAAAAAAAAAGACAGACCTTTAAGCTAAATACATTTAGCACATAAAAATTCACCTCTTTCTCCACACTTTTCTCCTTTTCCCATGTATTAGCCCTAGTCTGAGAGTGGACATCTGAAAACCATTGATCTGGTTTACTGTTTCTACCAGTATTTCTCAGAGATGGTGTCTTGGCATCTGCTTGGATGCTTTTGATAGCTTGGGTACTCACTGCCTTTCCTCTTTGGATAAAATTCAAGCATCCTGTTTTAAAAGAAAGTTTTGGCTGGGCGCAGTGGCTCAAACCTGTAATTCCAGCATTTTGGGAGGCTGGGGCGAGAGTATTGCCTGAGCCCTGGGGTTCGAGGTCAGCCTGGGCAACTTGGTAAGACCTTGTCTCTACAATAAATAAATAAATGAACTGGACGTGGGGGTGCATGCCTGCAGTTCCAGCTACTTGGAAGGCAGAAGTGGAAGAACCGCCTAAGCCCAGCAGGTCAAGACTGCGGTGGCTGTGAGCGTGCCACTGCACTCCAGCCTGGGTGACCGAGTGAGACTCCAACTCAACAAACAAACAAAAGGAAGTTTTAGGCCGGGCATGGTGACTCATGCCAGTAACCCCAGTACTTTGGGAGGCCAAGGTAGGAGGATTGCTTGAGCCCAGGAGTTAGAGATTAGCCTGGGCAACATAGCAAGAACTTGTTTCTACTAAATAAATAAATAAATAAATAAATATAAAAAGAAGTTTCTCTGGGAATTTATCTCACTGAATTCCCCTAAAAGTACTCCAAGATATATGTACAAAAATGTCCATTGCAGTAGTGCTTATAATAGCAAATAATTGGAAACAAACTAAATGTTTATCAATAGGGAGCCTGTTAAATTATAGTTCAGTCACACTATGTAGGCAGGCTTTAAAAAGAACAAGGCAGATCTAAATATACTGAAATGGAAAACTGCCCAAGACATATTGTTAAGCGAAACAATCCTATTTCTGCTATATACACACACATATATAAGAATACACAGAAAAATTATGAATGCACAGAAAAAAATGTGGAGGGACAATATAATCCATATATATATATTTTTTTTTTTTGTTGAGTTGGAGTCTCACTCTGTCGCCCAGGCTGGAGTGCAGTGGCACACTCACAGCCACCCCAGTGTCGACCTGCTGGGCTCCAGTGATCCTTCTGCCTCAGCCTTCCAGTCAGCTGGAACTACAGGCATGCGCTACCATGCCTGGCTCACTTTTAACTTTTATTATAGAGACGAGGTCTCGCCAAGTTGCCTGGGCTGGTCTCGAACCCGTGGTCTCAAGCAAGCCACTCGTCTCGGCCTCCCAAAGTGCTGGGATTACAGGCTGAGCCACCAAGCCTGGCCTCAATATTGTTAATAGTGATTCTTTCTCTGGATAGAATTGTAGGGGACTTTTACTTTGTTAAGTGTCCATCTCCATAATTAAAAAAAAGTGTCAGAAGCATGTCTTGACAAGGCAGGAGGATCACTTGAGGATAGGAGTTCAAGACCAGTCTATACAACACAGCGAGATTCCAACTACAAAAAAACAAAAACAAACAAACAAAATAGCCAGGCATGGTGGCACGAGTCTGTAGTCCTAGCTACTCGGGAGGCTGAGGCGGGAGGCTCGTGGAACCCAGGAGATTGTGGCTGCAGTGAGCTATGATCATATCACTGTACTCCAGACTGGAAGACAGAGCAAGACCCTATCTCTAGAACAAACAAACAAACAAAAGCATATCTTATTTATTTATTTATTTATTTATTTATTTTTGAGTTGGAGTCTCACTCTGTTGCCCAGACTGGAGTGCAGTGACCACTCCTGGCCACCGCAGCCTCGACCTGCTGGGCTCCGGCGATCCTTCCACCTCAGCCTTCCAGTAGCTGGAACTACAGGCGCGCGCTACCATGCCCGGCTATATTTTGATTTATTGTAGAGATGAGGTCTCCTCAAGTTGCCCAGGCGGTTCTCGAACCCGCGGGTTCAGACAATCCACTCACTTCATCCTCCCAAAGACGCGGGATTACAGGCTGAGCCACCGAGCCCGGCTGCATATCTTATTTTTTAACAACTTTATTAAGGTACAGCTTATATACCATAAAATACATGTATTGTCAAGGTGAGGGAGATTTAAAAAAACACAAATAGAAGGAAAGGTTTCTGACACTGAGGCTAATCTAATCTTTTGTCCCTTTGCCTGCCCTTCTGTTCCCTTCCCCATAATGGTTCCCCCTCACCTGCCACCACCAGCTCCTTCTCAGACCCTCCACATCTCTGAGTGGCCTGGGAAACCCTGGGCCTACAAGAGAAGTAATTGTGCTAGATGACTTCTGAGGTTCCTTCAGACTTCAGTTGGGGTGAGTTGATAGTCCCAGTCTCCACCTACCAAAATTTGATTTTAGGGAGGAAGGTTCTGGTAATCTTATTCTCATTGCATGAAAATGGCTGATGAGGCCCAGTTTATTTTTGTGTCTTGTGATGTTTGTATTTTAACAAAAGATGAACTATAATTTTTGGCTTCAGACTAAGAAGGAAGCCTCCAACTCTGCAGTTTCTCCACATGTAGGGGTATAGCAGGCCCTGGGACATTGACTGGTACTGGTTTTGGCCTGTTAGGAACCAGGCCACACAGCAGGTGGTGAGAGGTGGAGAGCAATAAATAAATATTTATTATGAATTATTATGAATAAATAAATTCATAATAAATCAATTGCTTGCAGACTCATATGAAAACCCTATCAGTGAGTGGCAAGTGAGTTGATATACTTACCACTGCTTCTGGTGGCAGGCTTTAAGTCAGAATCCAACACTTATTTTAGTTCACATGTGGCCTGCCCATTATTTTATTTACCACTTCTGTCCGTGCCTCTTTTTTTTTATGGTGAGTTGTATAATTATTTCATTATATATTGCAATGTAACAATAATAGAAATAAAGTGTACAATAAATGTTATGTGCTTGAATCATCCCAAAACCACCCCCCCCCCTTCCATGGAAAAATTGTCTTCCCCAAAACCAGTGCCTGATGCCAAAAAGGCTGGGGACCACTGGGGTAGAGGATATGTTTTGTTTTGTTTTTTTGAGTTGGCGTCTCACTCCATCGCCCAGCCTGGAATGCAGTGGCATGCTCACGGCCACCACAGCGTCAACCTGCTGGGCTCAGGCGATCCTTCCTCCTCAGTCCTCCAATTAGCCGGAACTGCAGGCATGCGCTACCACGTCCAGCTAATTTTTGATTGATTGTAGAGATGAGGGCTCAGCAAGTTGCCTGGGCTGGTCTCAAACCTGTGGACTCAGGCAATCCACTCACTTCGGCCTCCCAAAGTGCTGGGATTACAGGAGGGTATGTTTGAGGGGACAGGGCAACCACTCCAGCATCCTGGAAACATAGCAGTAGACAAGATAGGATCACTGATGTGGAGATGGGTACTTGCGGTTACCACTAGCTGAAATGGGACCCACTGTTAGTGGAAAAGTCAAGATCCTGGCCATGACACTTGACAGAATTAGGAAAGCTGTGCACTACTGGGGAAGGAGTCCTCTCAATTTCACAATGTGACCTTGATTGCCCCATTTAACCTGGTGCTTTGATGTCTCAGTGTGTAGAAACATTATCACTGGTCAGAGAGCATATATTAAACATTCATACAGGCATGGATAATCTAAGTCACTCTGAAAGAGGTTGCTATTAATGAAAAGAGCTTACCCTGTAAAACCATCATCTAGAATGCAGGTAGATTATAACCACACTCTCATTAGGAGAGGCAGACACATAGTGGTTGAGGGTGTGGGGCCCTGGAAAAATACCTGCTGGGTTCAAATCCTCTGGGCTCTATCATATACAACTAGCTTGGTGACCTTGGTCAAGTGCCTTCGCTGTTATTCAGCTTAGTTTCCCCATAAAACAGGGGATAATAGGGAGAGTAACATAAAATGGGGATGATAAATAATAGTTCCCACCTCTTAGGATTATGAAAATTAAATGAGTTAATGCACATAAAGTGTTTAGAACAACAGTGTCTGGCACACAGTAAGTGCTCAATAAATGTTAGCTGTGAACATCATTACTTTCTACTCCAATTGTTGTGTAGGAAGAGTTGCTGCTTCATTTCTAACAGCTGTAGCCTCAGTTATTAATATATTATTTGGTATCTTCCAACTGCCAAGTGGGGAAACTGAGACACAAGGTATCTGGGAATGCTGTGAACTGACGTGGAAGGCAGGGCAGCTCCAGAGGTTAGAGCACAGTAGGCCCTCATATTTTTGCCTTCAAACGAGGATCGAAAATATTCAGAAAAAAAAAAGCGCATCTGCACAGAACATGTACATGTTTCTTCCTTGCTATTATTCCCTAAACACTACCATATGACAACTATTTACATAGCATTTACATTGTATTAGGTATACTTGAGAAATGATTTAAAGTACAGGAGAGAGCCGGGCTCGGTGGCTCAGCCTGTAAATCCCGCGCCTTGGGAGGCTGAGGTGAGTGGATTGCCCGAGCCCGCGGGGTCGAGACCCGCCTGGGCAGGCGAAACCTCATCTCTACAATAAATCACAGAAGAAAAAAAAAAAAAAATTAGCTGGGCGTGGTAGTGTGCGCCTGTAGTTCCAGCTACTCGGGAGGCTGAGGCAGAAGGATCGCCGGAGCCCAGCAGGTCGAGGCTGCAGTGGCCGGAAGCAGCCACCGCACTCCAGTCTGGGTGACGGAGTGAGAGGCCAACTCAAAATACCTAAATAAATAAATAACTAAATAAAATAAAATAAAACATAAAGTTTTATTTTTGCATACTGAAGACTATTAGTCAATATTTTAAATATTTTTTATTGTGAGATTTAACGCATAAAAAGATTTGAAAACTAAAAGTGTTTCTTTTCACACCAGAAATCCATTAGTAAATTGAGTTATACTTTCCATTTAGTCATTTTTATTGTTCTATTTATTAAATACATGATTTATAAGACTGGACTTTCTCTCCCTAAAAATTTAGTTTTATCTAGCTAATGGTTAGAAGTGATAGGAATGCATCTTCTTTTCAGTTCCGTATAAAGCAAAACAAGAAAAGAAAAACTGACAGAATTTCAAAAGTGTCCATCAAGTGGCAATTGCAAAGTTGGAAAGCACAAGGCAATGACATTCTTGACAAGCTGACAATGCCTTGGGGTCTGGATAGAAATCACTTTGAGTCTGTGTGACTAACACAAGGTGATGTCTGACAGCTGATTTATACAAGTAACTAAAGAAGGCAGTAAGAAGAAAGTGAACATATTAAAGACTAAGAAATGAATAGACATTAAGGAAATGTGATGGACATCAAATTTACCCTGAAACCACTATAATAATACTTCCCCTTGTATTTATACTTCCTTCTTACTTTTCGAAAACAAGTAAGTCTCTGAGGAAAAAATATTAACTCAATGCTCTGTATAATAGTTTATTTAGCTGTTTATTATTTATCCCTTTCCACTAGAATGTTGTTTCTAAGAATCAAATATTTTTGTCTGAGTCACTGAGCACCATAACCTCTAAAAGTTGAATAAAGCCTTGCACATAATGGACACTAGGTAAATATTTTGCTTGGGTGAAAAATATTTGATTGATTACATCTTTGACACATTCACATTTGTATTCTGTAAAATGTGGTTAAACTTTAATAAGGATAAAAAGAGTTGTGTATGTGAGCAAGTATGTGCTTTATTATACTGAAAGTTCTGTACTGCCACGATAATGTGTAGTACATATGAATACAATTTGTTGCAGATGTCAATACAACA